>PVJH01004681.1:0-41868 GCA_004026705.1 Nesogale talazaci
TAAGTGAACAAAAAAAACCTCTGTAATTTAGGGTTTGATCAATGTTAGTCATCAGTAGGAATATGTGAGTCAGCAAAATAGATCTTTGTGCCTTCTAGTTTTTTTTCTTTCTTCAAGTTTTATTGTACTTGAGGTTTTATTTCCAAGTAAGCTTTGTACACGGCAAAGCAAAGCAGACAGACAATTATGGGACATGCTGAAGCCTCCTGCAAAAGTTAGAACTAGTCAGCGTTGATGCTGATGCACAGAGAGCATTAGTCTGCTCTGAAATCCCCTTTCACAAGCCACCTTGCCTTGAAAGGCATGGTCACAGGATTGGAATCACATAAACACCCTGACAGTGAGTAAATGGCATGTGGCAACAAGGTTGCCCTTCAGGAAGGAACTTGGTGCAGAAAAACCGGAATCAACTCGACCATTTCTTTCTCAGGGGCTGCCTCCAGGCTGCTTGAATTGGAAATGAGTTCTCTGGTGGTACTCATTCAAACACGGAAAAGTCAGTGTGAACTGTGCTTGCCCAGCTAGAAGCACTTGGGATCTTGGCGATCCACTGTGGTTGCAGCAGATGTACTCGAGAGAAGCACTCTTGGGACCCTGGGAGGGCATGTGATTATATTCCGTGTGGGTGTCTGGGTGGGATGTGCTATCAATAAAGCTTAACATCTTTTCACGCCTCGGTTTTTATTTTTATTGTTAAAAATGCGCCAAAGCAGTATCAGCCTCCGCAGTTTCCTCTTAGTCTGTTTGATCACAGCCTCTATGTTCCTGACTTGGATTTCCCTTTCTTTCTGTAGGAGCCTGGCTCCTGGAGGGGGCTGCTCCCAGCCAGGCTTGTCTTTCTCCGATGCTCTTCTCTGTGAGCTGACTGTGACCACAGATCCAGGGGAAGCCCCCTTGTCTATGCCGCACAAGCCCCCTTGTTTATGCCGAGTCGCCTGTAAAACGTGACTTTCCCATTTAAACCTTTGGTTCCTCTGGAATTTAGGGCGATTGAAGAAGTGAGAATAGGGATCCAACTTTATTTTGCCAAATGTCCACCTCGGGGTTCCAACCCCCTTTGTGAAATGATCTCTTTCCCAACTGATTTGTCGCCTTTGTAATATGCCATGTTTTCAAATGCAGAGGCAGCAGCTACCTTTGGACTTGCACTGGCCTGGCATATGCGGGCCCGCACTATTTTCACTCTTGGAATCCAATACTGTTTCTGCTTTGTTCTTAGTAACCAGGATGGACACCATCTCCTTTCATTAATATTCTTTATCAGAACGTCCCCGGCTTTTTTTTTTTTCGGTGTATATTTCTATATGGAATTCCCATTAGTTTAACTAGTTTAAAAAACAATTCTACAGGAACTGCATTGTAGATTATATTAGAGAAGATTGATCTCTTTACAATGTTGAGTGTTCCTATTCAAGAACCAGGCAAGCCTTCTGTTTGCTCAAGATCTTCTTTGTCCGTCATATGATGCTTTCTTTGTATAGACTTTTTAAAAGCTTTTTTCTTGGTATTTTATCGTTTCTTGTTACCATCTTACATCGGATCATATCATTTTGACATGTATTAGTTTACACAGAAAACATTTCTTTCTTCTAGATGGTTGCTGCTTCTCTGATTCTGTGGTAGTTACACAATCGAGGGTCAACTTGAGACTATTAAGTGTGAAGAGGTGGAGTTTAGTCTGTCGACTGGGTCGCAGTTTGATGACCTCATTTGGAAGCACAATGGAGATAAGTAGCTCACTGGAGGTCAGACCCCCTATTTCTGCTTTGTCTCCCTGAGAGACGTTCCTGTGACAAGTCACCTGGAGACAGAGATCCCTTGCTTTTACCTTGGCCTCTTACGGTGTGTTCTTTACACAGCAGCCAAAGTGCTTGTTGCAGTTAGATTCTCTCTCAGCTTGGACCTCTGTGAAGTAGGAGTCGAGTTCAGCCTCTCAAACCTCTGCTCAAAGGTCTTGTTGGTGACACTTTCTATGATTCTCCTTCTTATGTGAGACGTCAGTTAAGCCCAGACAGAAGAAGCTCACTAGCCTGAATGATCCAAGGATTATAAACAATAAGGTCCAAACTGAAATGAGGGAATGATATCAGAATTTAAACTGTGAGCACCCCACTTGCATAAGGCTATGGATGACAGTGGGAGCTTCAAATTCATTCCCAAGGTTCATGCAAGGATGAAGCCTCTGTTTTCCCCTCTCTGACCAGAGCTGTGCTGTCATGCAGTGCAGTGGCTCTTCTTTTTGTACGTTTTCTGTATATGAAATCGAAGATGGGTACAGCTAAAGAGAGAGTAAGTGCATTGATAGCTTCAAGGGGGAGGGTATATGGGAGCAGAGGTAGAGAGGGAGTGGGGGATTGATAACAAGTCATATAAGAAAGAAGAAAATGGGGGCTGAGCCCCGATGGCGTAAGTGGCCGAGTGCGGAACTACAGCCCACAGGCTTGGCGGTTCAAATCCAGCAGCGGCTGGGTGGCACCCATGACCACCAGAGGCAGTGATGCCCACAAAAAAAAAAAAAAAAAAAAAAAAGAAGAAGAAAATATTTGAAAATTGTGGAGATGATTGTACAACTATTTTTAAGATGACTGACTGAATTGTATGACATGGATCATATGCCAATAAAATGATTTCTAAATAAATAAAGTATACATTTCCTTCTATCCCCTTATGCTTTTTTTTTCTTTATGTAACTTACTACTACTTGACATACATATCAACTCATTGGTTTTGTCTGTTACCTCCCTGGAGAGTAAGCTCACAGAGGGCAGGGTGCCCTGCCTGGCTTGTGCACTGTTACAGGTCCAGCAGGAAGCTCATCTCCGCTCGACACAGAGGTGTTCAGAACACATTTACAAAGGAGCACAGAGAAAGAATGTTTCCTACCTTATGAGCTCTAGGGCTCGGATGGCCGAGCTGCAGATAATCAGCATCAGGACCGATTTCTTCTCACTGTGGTTTTTCCGAAGTTTTACCCACTTAGGACAGACTGGAAAAGATGGCATGCAAACATATAAATTACCTGAGATAGAGCAAGCTAGGGTACTCAGACTGGCACATTCTCCAAATACTTCTTTCTTAGAGTTTAAGCAAAAAATAAAAACATTTGGGCTCTCCTCTCTGGTTGTTCCAGATACTGCCTTGAACATGAGATATCACTAATCGGTAACATCTAGCTAAATATAATTAGTTTTAGAGCTTAATAAGAATTCGTGGAATAATTCATTTTTGATATTTATGTTTGATGCCAGAGGCAATGGTGGCTACACAAGCAAACAACTCTGATTCAACAATATTAACTGTTAAAGGGACACGCAGAATGAGATCTGAAATGGAACAGACATTTAAAGAGTATAGCAAAGATTCAATTTTGACATTGGGCTAGGAATTTTATACGCACTACCTTTTTTAATCCTCACAATCCATTATCTACATTTACAATTGCTGAGTTTGAGGCTGAGAAATAGATTGTGACAAGGATGCCCCGCCTGTAAGTGGTAGAACTGGTATAGTGTTCCAATTGTATAGACCTTTAAATTAGAATGCTAGATCTCCACATCTAAATGATTTGTACCAGGAAATGTCATTATTTCTGGCCACCCCAGTAATTAATATGCACTGAAAAAAAAATTAAATTGCTCGAGGACCCAACAGGCACAATTTGAGTTCTGAGTAAGTTACCAGAACATCGGTATATCACAACAGGTCTGGTCCACACGACCCAACTTCTGTATCCCTGAGATCACAAAACACCAAGCCCAGGGAGGGAGTGCTCAGTGACTTGTCTTAGACTGAGGTCCAACAGCAAATCCGTGGAGGGCCTGTGACCCAGATGATGATCGCTCGAATGCTAGACCAATGCCTCTAATTGCTAACCACGAAAATAGAGGAGACCAGATTAGTATCAAGATGGAACTAAAAAGGCTTCCATTTAGAATTGATTTTAAAGGTGAATGTTTTATTTTAAATATAGTTTATAAAATTTTATTTTAAAGAGATAGGCCTTATTTTTTTCTTTTTTTTCATACACACACACATATATAAACACACACACACACACACACACACATATATATATATATATATATATATATATATATATGGGCATCACTGCCTTCTGGTGGGAGTAGCAGGCCCAGCCTTGCTCCTGGAGAGCTGCTGCAGGATTTGAACTGCCAACCCAGTGGGTCGCAGGCCCGGGCACAACCACCACACCACCGGGCTCAGCCGAGATAGGCCTTATTTTTTAATAGGTTAGTTAGAATGGTTGAGTAATTTTTAAAAAAAAACTTAGTGTTAAAAAAAAACTTAGTGTTTACTTACTTTCTTTCAGGTAGGATGAAAGACTGTGAGTCAAGTCATTGGCTTTGAGGAAACAGGAGTCTAGAAATATGAAAAACATTCTGCTGATAATTTTTACAAACACATACACATGGAAAACAGATTACATGTGGATAATGTAATTTTGGTTAAGTTGTTAACACATTAGTGAGAGAGGAGCTTATGATATATTTTGAAGTGCTGTCTGGTATTTCGAGAAGCCCTGGTGGTGTTCTGGTCATCTGCATTGGGTAGTGACCGGGGGTGGGGGGGGGGGCAGTTGCTGTCTCTAGATTTTCTACTCCTGTAAACAGTTATAGTCTCAGAGCCCCTGGGGCTTGCTGTGAGTCAGCAGGGACTTGCTAGCATGAGAAGAAGCCTAGTATTTTAAAATGACAGAACCCTCCACTGAGCTGCCCGTCGTTTCTTTGCAGGAGCAGAAAGCCTCATCTTTCTCTCCTCTAAGGGGTTGATGGCTTTGAACTGTTGACCTTTTAGATGGCAACCCAACACATACTCCACTAAGCCACTAGGGCTCTGCCCACCATTTCTTTGGGTAGTGAAATAGATGCTTGTGTCCTTCAGGACTAACAAAACACCTCTGTTGGTCAAATCCATTGACTATACAAAGGCGACGTTTGAAGCTTTGAAATATCTCTATGAAGAGATGCTAAAAATCATGAAATACCACAGAAAAGATCAACTAAAATAGCTAGGAGAAAATACTTTATATTCTCATTGGAAGAGTCAAAATGAGATGGATGTTTAATACGAAGGATTGTTTAGAAGGCAAAGTGGAAGAACTTTGCAGGAAGGAACTGCAGCTGTCCGGTAGAATTAAAATGTATATGCCTACCCATGGTAACTTCATTCTTGGGTAAATAATGCAAAGAAATTAGGGTGTAGTTTATAAGGGTGCACACACGCACATCAAGACTCATCCTAGCATGAATTAGCACAGTGGGGAGTTAGAACAAAGTGAGGTTTTATGTATGGGAAAATTGATAAGTAATATGTGGTAGATGAAAACACTCGACATTATGTAACCTTTGAAAGCAGTGAACAAAATAAAACAAAACAAAACAGTGTTCAGGGAGAAAAGAAACTGGAGAGCTTCTGCATAAACTATTTAGATTAATGAAAAACCTGCACATGCAACAATGTGAAACATTTTCTAAGGATGCAAACATTAAAAACATCAACACATTAAAGTAAATGCTTACAGAGACACGAAACACAGGCTTGTGGATTGGGGAAGAATAACGATGACATGACACAAATACAGCCCCACAAGAACGTTAGAATCCCTCCTGGGCGATGATGACCATGGTCTAGGCTTTGTGGTGTGATCAGCTTTGTATTTGAGATATGAAAATAAACCAGTATCATGTTGACTGCCCCGATGGTTTCTTGGAGAAAAAGTGTATCCATAAACACAGTGGGATGTTCAGAAGTCAAGTGGTCCTAGAGGAAATGAAATTCATATTGGGGCCCAGCACATATAACTCACAGTCTGTCGGTTACTTCAAAGTAACCTATGCTTTGTGGAGCAGCCTTTGAAGGGTTTGAGAACTGATCGCCCAACCCTGGACACGATCAGAATAACCTTGAGCACTTTTCAAATGCATGCCAGGCAGTGAGTCAGAATCCCTTAGGGTGGGCCTAGGAATCTGGTTTTTTTAAACCGTGCCTTGGTGATTCGGGTGCAGCTAGCCTATAGGCATTCAGGAACCCCTGATCAAAGCCACACTAGAGCGCCCAAGAGAAGAGCCGAGAGTCTAATTAGCCGCCAGCAGCTCCTGCCTAGAAACCCTAATTAAGTGCCCATGTGTAAGACATTAACAATGTACAGTGCACCATATTAATTGAAAAGACATGTTCCTGCCCTAAAGACACAAACAACCTCAAACACAAACCAAGTCAGACATTTGGAAAACTAAATAGGTGCAATATTTTATTATTTATGCCCCACTTTTTTTTTTTTTTAATGTCAGCCCTGAATCTGTTTCGCATAACCAGTTGTGTTTCTCTCATCTAGCCCGGTCTTTGTCTCTGTCCTTAACCTCATCTCTAGAGGAATGGGGTCTTTTCTCCTAAACTTTCCTATGATGTCTCAGAGTGGCCTAATTACCACGTGGGAAGAGCTAGCTAGGCCTCTTCCTCCTGGCTAGGGTTGGCTCAAATCTACTGTTCTTCCCCTGCCGTACCAATTCCTAGAAGGCACAGTGGTCATACATCCGGCCACTAACTGTAAGGTCAGTAGTTTGAAACCACCGGCTGCAGCTGAGGAGAAAGATCCGGCTTTCAACCCTCCTGAAGAGTTCAGTTCCATCCTGCCCTCTAGGACGGCGATGCGTAAACTCCTGGGCCGTGAGTTGGGTTTTAGTTACCCCAACTCGTGACCACACTATTCCTGCCTCCTGAACTCTCCTATAAGAATCATGTAACACGGACTCATGATGGAACTGAAACGACACCTTGACATTCTCTTCAGACCTTTGACTTTCTGTAATTCTAGAGAGAAAAGGCATCTCACGGTGCCCCACGAACTCACGCACTGAAATCATCGCTGGTTGCGCAAGTGGTTTCGTGTTCTACTACGATCCAAACGTTTTGCACTCCTGCCCACGCAGAGGCGCCTCTGGAAAGAGACTGGGGGCGGGGCTTGGGAAGGCGGTGCAGGTGTGTCTGTGTCTGTGTGGGTGTGGGTGTTCTGTTTCTGAAAGGCCACGGCAGTGCAAGCCTTCTGGGGCAGTTCTGCTCAGTACACGTGCGGCCGCCCCGAGTCGGGATCGAGCTTACAGCAACGAACCACAGTGGCCCCATGATCGCACACCTTCTCAGCAAGTTGAACGTACACCCCGCCGGAGAGTTACAGAGGAAAACTGACCACTGAATCACAGTAAAACTTTAAGTTCATTTGAGAAGAGTTTTTATGATTACACTTGATTTCAGAGCAGTTGGGAGACCGCACGCCACCAAAGGATCTTGTGTGCTGAGAGGGGTGCCTTGAAACTGCTGATAAGAGTGTCTGGGCTGCTGGGAGAGGGTCAGCAAAAAAGAGGGGGCTGGTCATTGAGAGAGGCTGACCCAGTGACTGCAACAAGGCTGCTCAGGGAGGAAAAATCGGGGTGACGGTGCAAGGGTGGTGGGCATTTTGTTCTGCTGTGCCGAGGCTCTCTGTGAGTCAGCACTGGCCTGAGGGCACAAAACAAAACAGCACACGAAGTCATTATTGGGATAGCCCAATAATAATGAACGCACAAAGGCAGCCTTCATGGAGAACTGATACCCAGGAGAGTAAGTTAATATGTTGTCAATATGGTTCACAATGAAAGCAAAGGGGGGGGGGGGGGACAGAAGTCGCTTGCGTTCCCACCAGTCAGCAGGGTTAGCGTTTTTAGTGAGGTTGCATTCCACTCTTCTTGCTGGTCGCATCCTATTCTCTCCTTCATGAGATGTTGCCAACACACCGGCTAATCAGTCACAGTGCATACTTCATATTTAAGCAGCTTCCTAAACTTCATTATACAGTGGAGCAATGAAACTGAGTATCTCCTCACAGTGACACGGAGAGTGAAATAAGAGAGGGCTGCAATAAGTTCATGGAAAAATGGGGTGAGGAGATCGTAGGGTTTTCCCAGAAACGTTTGAAAACCTGTCACATAGGATTTGACACTGACATTTAGTAAAGAAAGATGTTATACCTCTAGTTTCAAAGCAAATCATAATACAGAATACAGATTTAGTAATGTAATGTTTTCCTGCATAGAATTTAAAATAAAATTTATAATTATAAAATAGATATCTAAGAGTAGTTCATAGGAGCATAAGATTATTTAAGCACTGTGTTCTCTTCGGTAGCACATATACCAAGATTATTTAACCATCTCTCTATTGGCTATTTAGTGTTCGAGGTTTTCACAATGATCTATAACATGCTATTTAAAAATGCCCAATTGCTAGTTTTCTCCTTTTTGAATTAGATTCCTTTTTAATTTTATTCCTTCAAATGTATAATTTTAATTATAAATCCCCATAAGTGTCACTTAGACTAAGTGCATAGTCTCTTCTAAAGTTTATATATTTCAAAGATGACATCCTACATAAAAAAAATTATGTATTTTTCCCAGTAGCTGCTGTGTAATAAGACTATACTGGGATTCAAGGGCTCAAATAGAAAGTAAATGTTTACAAAATGATGATGGTAACATATGTATAAGCATACTTGATATGTGCACTGCTATAAGAGTTGTAGGAGCCCCCCAACAAAATGATCTTTTTTTTTAATTTATCATTTTATTAGGCACTCATACATCACTTTCCACCATACTTAGTTCAATACATAGTTACATACACTGTGCCAAGCACCCCCACTTGCCTGTCCTCATTGACATTCTCCCAACAGCTGCCCCTCCACTTGGGCCCTTGATATGGGGCTCCCTTTCTTTCCCCTCCAACCTTCCTCCCCTCCCCCTCCCACCCCGTCCTCATTATTGTTTTGTCCTATCTCACACTGTCCGACATCTCCCCCTGACCACTCCTTCCTACCTCTGCCCTCCAGCTAGGAGACAGTCAGTCTGCAGATCCCCACAGCTGGCTTCCTCTCTCCACTCCACCCTCCCTCCACCCATCCAGCAACTTCACTCCCACCACTGACCCCGGGGGGTCCATCCACCCAGAGTTCTCTCATTTCCAGTTCCCACCCCCACCAGTGCACCTCTTCCAGTCCAACTGGAACTGCAGGGCAGATTTGGGGCTGTGATGGTTGGTGTGTGTGTGTCGGGGGGTGGGGGGTGGGGGGGAAACCTTCAGGAAATAGAGGAAAGTTTTATGCTTCATTGCTACCTCACTGGCCCATCTCTCCCCTGTGACTCCCCTATAAGGGGGTGTCCAATTGCCCACAAGTGGGCTTTGGGTCCCCAAAAATGATCTTTCTTTTTTTAAAAGAATGTTGGGGCTCAGTAAGTCTAAAATCCAGATCACATGCACATGGAATAGCAGTCCTGCAATTCCCTAATTGGTATTCTTCTTGGAAAAGAGACCGACAGGGTACATATGCTTGTAAACCCAATGTTTTTCAAAAGCACATCACAAAGGAGTCATAAAATTCAGGGAATACGCTGCCCTCTGGTGGGAGTGGGAGGTCCAGCCTTGCTCCTGGAGAGCTGCTGGTGGATTTGAGGCGCCAAGCCGCAGTCCCGCACTCAACCACTATGCCACTGGGGCTCAGCCCTGGTTTTCAGCCTTTCAAAAGCATGAAATTGTAATGGAAAAGGAAATCAAGGTACCTTTGATTTGTTCTAAAGGCAGGATGCGACGTCCTTAGTGATCTAGAAAGGTTACACCTAAAGAAGTGGGCCCCAAAGTTTTGACGGTTTAGTTTTATAGCATCTTGTTTCTTGTATGATAGCCTCAAAAGAGTTACACGATGCAGCATAATTGATTGAAAAGAACAGGCATAAGAATTTTGCAGGATCTTTTGCATAATTATAGGTACTCCATGGCAGTGATTCTCAAACTCCAGTGGGCTTAAGGAGACTTGCTAACAAGGCTGACTTCAGCTCCTGCTTCTAGATTGTCTGTATAGATAAGGCTGGGCTGGGAGAGAAACACTACCCTAAAGCCAAAACCATGACTAGGGATTCACGATTGAAAACAACAGCAATAAGGGGCAAAAAAACCAAAACAAATGAAAGTAAGATACTTTTGAATGCTAGAGTTTTGTTTACAGAGAACGAGTAAACTGATGTTTCCTAGTTATATTTGTAAATGTGTATTTTGGTCTTAGTTTCATTTGACTTCAGTCTTCATCGAAGAGTCCTGGAGGTACAGTGGTTATGTGTTGGGCTGCTATCTGCATGGCTGGCAGTTTGAAATCACTAGCATCTCTCCCATGGAAGAAAGACTGGGCATTCTGCTCCAGTAAAGGATCACGGTCTCATAACCCAAAGGGGTTCCCATGAGCAGCACTGACTCAATGACATACAGCTTGTTTGGGGTTTCCAGTCTTCAGTAGAGATTATAATATGTTCGGGAAAAGGGGTATCAGTACCTAGAAAATATATTAATTTTTGCTGAGAGATGTGTAGCTATAACCATTAATGAGGAAAGATAACGTGCTCTGTCCCTCGTTATCAGGAAAACTGTTAGCAATTGAAAATAGATCGCTTTGATGACTGCTCTCAGTGGAGTTGGGGCACTGGGGATGAATGGTAAAGAAGAAGAAACCAAGTCGTTTACCTGGTAGGGTCAGTTCTTCCAATTCAATCACTGAGCGATTGCTGCTATAATAGTCCTTCAGCAGTTTCTGTAGGTCTTCAGGGGTTCCTGGTTTGGGTTCTGATTTTGCAAGAATATCCGTAATTTTCTTCTAAGATTGAGGAGGAAAAATGGGAAGGTATATTAGAATGGTATTTGCTTGAGGATAGGTTGACATAAATTGAACGTACCTTTTCTAAATTGTCAAGTGTAAATATGGGTCTACTAGGTGAACTTGAAAAAAATTTAACTTTTTTTTTTTGGACAAAACTATCACTTTGGAAAATGAATAGAAGAGTCAAAGTTTTTTTTGTTAAGTATTGGATCTATGGCTTGGAGGAGAACTGAAGTTCTTGTAGACATCTCTGGAATAGGATAGGACTTTCTACTAAAAGTGAGGAAATCTTGTTGATATGGAAAGCTAGTTGATTTGTATTTCTGGGAGGGTGAATTTTGAGAATTTCTTGCCCAATCTGATTTTTGAGGAGCTGAGTCTCTCACTTTGGGTTTCTGGGACCACAGCACAATTTGCAGGAGTAATCTGAGTAGAGGCAGTCATGAAAGGGGGTTTTTGACCTTTGTTTCTCAAGTTTTAGGAGACTGTCATAAAATGGTCTATAGGAAGTAGACCAGATTTACAGGAACTAATTTCCAACGCCTATTTTGATTTGGACTCATTTGTGGAGCACTTGATGAATGCCTGCAGTGTAGGAACACACAATTGTTCTTTCAATTTTCAGCATAAACTTCCTTTCTCACTTCCTTCTAAGTTTTCACCCAAGATCCAGAAAGCGCCATTTCCCTTTCTCCTCCCTCACCTCCCTGCAGCCATTTCCCTTCCTTCCACAGTGTTCTCAATTCTACACCACCGCCAAGATTGGTCAAGGTTTTGTCAAACGAATTAACTTAGAAATATGTCATCAGTGGGCACATGTCAGTGTGACCTCAGCCAAGGCTAAACTCTCTAGCGAGAATTCTGACCTGGAGCCACCAAGAAGTTAACACTCCTGAAAGCCATTAGTGTACAAACTATCAAAGAGAAGTTAAAGTCACTTCTTTAAGGACTTGCCAGACCTCAACCAATTTGGCATCTCCCGTCTTCCTATTTGGCCATTTGCGAGAAAAGAAAACATGTGCACATACCCTCTTAGTTTTCTAAAAGCTCGCTGTTTAAGTCATTGGGTTGAGTCCATCTTCTTCCCTCTAATCCCAATCATATTTCCTCTGCTGACTTCAGCAGGAGACCCTTCTTGGCAAGGAGAGAATGACACTGCTGTTTGCCCAACTGTGGTGGAAGGTCAGAGCTAAACATTCTCTTTCCCAGAGACAGTTTGTATAGGAGCAACAGAGGCTTCCCTCTGTGGACAGGCAAATGTCAAAAGGGAAGGGGGCTTAGGAGCCGGAAATTCTGGTTCCAAATTAGGGTCAGAAATGCCTGAGGTCTTACTACCTTTATCTGCTTATTATTTTCTTTGCATTAGTACTCAAATGTCTAAGATCTGAAAGACTAGACTCCATACATTAAACTGTGGAGAAAAGGAAGGCCAAGAAGTTTCTTTTCTGGGAAATCTGATCCATAATGGTTGCATTCCATCTCCTGCAGAGTTGGAGAGACAGGAGGGCAAGATGACAGTAGCCCCTTTCTAGCGCTGGAAACATAAGCCTGACATTTAACCTGGGTGAAAACAGGGTAGATGACAGAGAGGCTTGATGCTCCTCGACATGGACATAAGTCAGAAAATAACACAAAACTGTATTTAGCTACAGCAGGAATACCTTGCTGAACCTGACAAACGTCTGCATCTCTGAAAGGAAGATTAGAATGACTGCCCCCTCAAGGCACCACACTGACATCTGTGAGGAAAACCATGGAAGACCCCACTTCAAAAGAAATGATTAATATTACCTTCTTCCTCCTCTTGGTCTTCCTGGCCTCCTCTTTTGTTTCCTTCGGTTGTATCAAGAAACATTCTTTAGGCTATGAAGAGATACAAACAAGAAAAACTTCATCTCATATGAGACGCCAGTGAATGGTGTCAATTTCTAAGAGCCCCCTTGCCAAGCAAGCATTTTTCAGAGTCTCTTGGTAACATCGACAGACAAATTGCTGCTGAGACGCTCACTGTAGACTGTAATGCAGGGTCTGGGTTGAGAGGACATGAGGTCATCAAAAAGGACAGAGGAATTCCGGCTGGAAAATCTTTGCACAAATGTTGAACAGTGTAACTGTTCAACTGAGTGGATATGCCCATTTGAGGTAGAAGTACAAGGTACTCAAGATTGAACACAGTGAACAGGGTTAGAAAATAAAGGCAGAAATAGATGTGATTAAGATAATAATAAGACAGTCTTTGACTAGAGTGATTGGGATTTTCCATGAATTTGTTATTTGTGATTCTACTTTTCACATCACTTAAAAAAAATTTTTTTTAAATCATGCATTGCCCAAAAAACAACTGCCCTTCCTCTTTTCAATAAGCACAGAAAATCGACAACAGGATATACTTACTGACATCGTTATAAAAGCAGTCTCATCTACGATGACGACAAAGTGAATGTTTTTGCTAATGGTCTTGGTCCATAGTACCCAGAAGAATCTATTTGCCTTTGGCCTTGTCTATATAGGACCCTATGTAGTTTAGTGGAATTTGTTATCCCAAGGATTTGTTTTGTTCTTTAGTGTAGAAAAATGGGAAGATTGGACTAAGACCTTGATTTATAAAATAGAATGCCTCAGATTCCACACTGATTAGTCAGATGCAGGAATATAAAATGCTTCCTGTGCTGGATCTTTCATTCAACAACTCCCAACAAGTTGCCAAGTTAGATATAAGATGTAAAGTGAAAACATTCTGAGTTTTCCCTTAAGTTTCCATTCCAAGTAGCTGAGTACTCAGTTTAAGCTAGCGAGCTACTAAGCAGAGCAATCTTGTCTCCACTGACTCTGCGTAAAATGATTACAGATGACTCTTTCTACTAACGCTTGCAGACAGCCTGCAGATTAAGAATGATGATGGCCGGGAGCCAGGGAGAGACATAACACTACATAATTTCTTCAAGACACGGAGCCAGGACTCGCAGTTTCTAGACTCACTTTCAGTTAGAAGAGAAGTAGAAGCTAAAACTTCAGGATGAAAGTAACCTAGGAGTCTTGAAATTGGGGGTTTTCCTCTCAGTTAAAACCAAACGGAAAAAAAAAAAAAAGCACAAAGAGCAATTGCATCATGGCTAAAGAAAAGAAAGATCTTATGACCTAATTTCTTATTTAGAAAGTTAAGCTGCCTTTTGGATTCGGATATGCCAATTTGATGCCGGTACATGCCAATTAGAAACTGGGCCAAGGCCACTAATATGTCACAGAAGCTGCCAGAGAGTCATAAGAGTCCAATTACAGAGGAGGCCAACATTCAGCTCATGCTCCTCAGGCTAAGGCCTGGATACAATTAGTAGATCCCCCAGGACAAACTGCAGTATCTCAATATCAAGGTCTCGGGAAACAGGTTTAGAGATGCCTTCTATTTTCTTCTTTAGAAAGTGAGCTTGTTCTCTAAGTCTGCTCAGTGTGGCGGTCTATGTCAGGTTCACAAAGTCAATGAACTCAAACATCACACAAATCAAATCCGGAAACAAGCTCAGTTATAAGGACACAGACTCTCCAATTACGGAAGGAAAACAAAAATGCAACTCTGACTTATCTATGAGTCTATGGCCATACCACCCTGAACGCTCCCGATCACGTCTGAATCATCTACGCAAGGGTCCCCTCCCCCTGAAAATAAAATAAACTGGAAAACAGAAAACTCCACTTGGGTGAAGCTTTTGGACCCCAAGTCTGAAGTCTATTTTGGGATTACTCGGGCACTTGTTGCTTTGCCCCTACTGCTCTGTTGTGCTCCTTTCATGTTTTGCCCCCATGTCAGGGGGTCAGTGGGGGGATGTTGTGTCTTGTGGTGGGGCCGGCCCTACAGTCCTTTCTGTGCATCGGCTGTTCTGAGCAGTTATGGCGTCCTTGTGGCTTGGTGGGCCAGGTTGCAGTCTTCTCACCCACCTGCAACCCCCCTCTTTCCCTGTTAGCTTGATCCCCTGAGGTCTGGGCAGACCCACCCTTCTCCCCAGACTGTATCTTCAGTGCTGTCCTCTGTAGTACATTCTCCTGGCGAGTGGGTTGGTGTAGCTGGGATTGGGGCCAGCCCCGCAGACCCTTCTGTTAGTTCCCTGCTTCATGCCGGTGCATTGCCTTCAAGGCCCTCTCTCCCTTTCTTGGTTGCCATCTTGCCAGAAGTCCCCGTAATGTCATTTATTTTGATGGAATGTAGCAATTATAAGTACATTGTCTGAAGGACACTTTCCTCAGAACACATAAAATAAATAAGTAAATAAGTAGAGGTTTCAAATGAAGAAAATACGTCATGTTCTCAGTTCTTTACAGTGTAAAAGAAAAGAAAGGATCTTTAAAAAAGATGAATAGGATCTCTTAGGAACGAATCTCCTGGTAAGACCATCTCAAAATTTCATTAAAATAAAAATAAACAAAGTTAACGATAAAGGACCAAGAAGCTTCTTGTCAATGAGAGATTTAAACAACGTTTTGGAAAATGAAAAATGATTAAAAGTAGATGACTTACCCAAGAGAATGGTAGTACTTGGGGGTCTGGAGAGGCACAAGGCAAATAGTTTGAAACCACCACGCACCCCAAGGGAGAAAGATGACACTTTCTGCTCCACAGAGATTTCCAGCCCCATAAACGAGAGGGCAGTTCCACTCTGCGATCAGTTGTGATTGACTCAATGACTGTGAGTTTGACTTCCTCAAAATAAGATTCCCATAATAAAATATGATGTTCCTACAGTGAAAAATCCAGCTTATTTTCCTATCAGTCTCTCACGAAGTCTGCTAATTATCAAGCCCCACTCATGCACAAAATCTTCCCATCTGCTTTTTAGTGTGTCCACACTATGACTAGATAGCTCTGGTTCATCAGGCATCTAAGGAAAGTCTCTAACCTAACAGAAAAAACTGAGAGCAAGCAAACAGGTGGGGAAGCAAAGAGTCCTGAGAAAGGGGAGGTAATGGAAGATCTTATAGCTTAGAAGTGGAGCTCCCCATAATACAAAAAAGTCAACTGCCATCAAGTCGATTCTGTCTCATAGTGACGTTACATAGGATTTCTGAGACTGTCAGTCTTCACATGAGCAGATAGCGTCATCTTTTGCATGTGGACTGGTAGGGGATTTTGAACCTCTGGCCCAACACCAGGGTTCCAAGAACAGGATATTATAAAAATCAACAGTTGGCAAATATTTAAAAATCAAAACAAGTAATAGAGAATTTGATTATAACATGTAAAGAAAATTTCACACACAGAAAGACATTTGAGAATAAAAACAGTCAAGAAAGTTAGCGAACCATCCCACAAGATTCAGTATTTCAATATGAGGTGTAAAGAAAAATCACTCATATAACAGGAGAAGTCATGATCAAAGGAAAAAAATATAATGAGAAATTTCTGTAAAATAAAATTTCAGATTGGGGCTGAGCCCCAGTGGCGTAGTGGTTGAGTGCGGGACCGCGACCCACTGGCTTGGCGGTTCAAATCCAGAAACAGTTACCCAGGAGCAAGGCTGGGCCTCCTAATCCCCAGCAGAGGGCGGTGATGCCAAAAAAAAAATTCAGATTGAAATTCCATCAGCTACCTAGTAAAATGAATAAGGAAAAAAATCTGTACCACGTTACATTATCATCAAATATCAAAGCACATGCAAACAAACAAATAGGAAAAATGGAAAACAAATGAACTCCCAAACCTCACCCAAACTCAGTGTCATCAGCTGATCTCAACCCTACAGGACAGGATAGAACTGCCCTTGTGAGTGTCTGACTCTGCACATTTTACGGAGTAGAAAGATTCATCTTTTTCTTGAAGAGTTGTTAGTAGTTTCAAACTGCTGACTGTGAGGTAGCAGTATAATGTGTAACCACAATACTACAAGGGCTCCTAAAAACCTCAGCACACGGTATAAAAAACACAAAGGACTAGAAAAAAGAATGGCATCATATTTCTCAATAGCAATAACAATTCTTTACCTCTGAGAACTGTGCTCTCAAATACACACACACATATATATACATATATACATACATACATACATATATAAATCATTTTATTGGGGCTTGTACAACTCTTATCATAATACACATGCCCATCCATGTGTCAAGCACATTATCTCAAGTCATCTTAATTTGCAAAACATTTTTCTTTCTACTTGAGCCCGTGGTATCAGCTCCTCATTTCCCCCCCCTTCCTCCTTGCCCTCTCCTCCCTCAAGAACCCTTGATAATTTATAAATTATTATTTTGTCATATCTTACACGGTCTGACATCTCCCTTCACCCACTTTTCTGTTGTCCATTCCCCAGGGAGGAGGTTATATGTACATCCTTGTAATCAGTATCCTCTTTTTACCCCACCCTCTCTTCACTCTCCTGGTATCGCCACTCTCATGACTGGTCCTGATGGGATCATCTGTCCTGGATTCCATGTGTTCTATCTGTACCAGTGTACATCCTCTGGTCTAGCCGGATTTATTGGGAAAAATATCCTCAAAAACATTTTTAAAAACTTACTTGCCAATTATAATTTCATACCCAGTCAAACTATCAATCAAGTATGTGAACAGAATAGACATTTTCATCTATTTAAGGTCTCACAATTTTAATACTTTCCAGTGGAAGTTATATAATCATTTGTCAATTTGAGGATTAAGAATGTAGAGGTGCAGTCTAGCCTGTCAATCTGGCGATAGCCAATGAGACCTCTGTGTGGGTATGGCCTTCTCCTAAGAATTCGGGGAAATCTGGTGGTTTTTCCTTGTTGGAGGCTCGAGACACTCTCACTCTGCTCACTTATTGCGAGACATCCCTGAGGAGAAGCCACATGGATGGAAACAGATTTCTGAAGCCGGGGAAGTCACAGAGAGACCTCTGCCAGCACTGAGATGCTTACAACGCCACTGGAGCCAAAGACTTTCTACCCACTGACTTGTGATTGTCCTGAATTTGGCTTCATTGTATGTATTTTGTGAGTCAGAAGAGGACTTTATAGACTGGTATCGGACTTCTGGGCTAATATCAGACTTATGGACTTGGACTGGACTGGGTTGGGATGCTTCCTCAATATTTAACTGCTCTTGTGTATAAACCTCTATTTTATTCACATATGCATGTTCATGAATTTGTTTCTCTAGTCTACCCAGACTAACACACTGCCAGCTACTGAAGACTGTGTTGCAGTCTTGGTGCTATCTTAAAAAGAAGGGGGGAAAAAAAAGGAGGAGGAAAGTATGGGAGTCAGCAAGTAGGGAGTGCAAGACAACTGAAGGCGCTACTTAAGAGGTCTCAATTGCTCAGAAGAACCAATTTAGAATAGAATCAAAGCATGGGGATCTACAAGAAAGAGAAAAATGGATGCATTTGAGCACATAGAAAATGTTATTCATGGACATGGAGAAGAGAAGCCAAAACACATGGAAACAATTAACAATAGGAACACAACAAGCTATAAAAAGGAAGAAACAAGGAAGCTATTAATGACATGAAAATAAAGAGATAAATAAGAAAAGATAATGATCACGGCTTATCCTTTTCTAGCTGTATCTCCATGACCAGTAATGTATAATGTAATATGTAATGAAATAATGAGTAATGTAATAGTGATGACTTTTTTTTTAACCAAAAATGTGATCTTATGGTGTTGGCAGAGGAGGTAAAGGTTGGAGAGGGAATAAGCATGGATGGAAACGCTAGGTCATCATATACCATGTCAGCGAGCTAATAGATTATGTCTGAAATAGAAATCAGGAAATAGCAGTATGAACTATAAAGTCATAAATAAGGAGAACAGCCCAAAAAGAGCTGAGTGTGACTATATTTAGGAAAGAAAGAAGGTAGGTAGGGTTGGAGAAGGAGATGGCCTTCTTCTTCATGAAAAATTTAAGTAATGCCTGAGTTTTAAAATGGTGTATATTTATAACTTTGGTTAAAATATTTAAATTGCCTTTTTTTGGGGGAGGGGGCATCACTGCTCTCCGGTGGTGGGAGTAGGAGGCCCAGCCTCACTGCTGGAATTGAACCTCCGTCCCAGTGGGCCGCAGTCCCGCGCACAACCACTACGCCACCGGGGCTCAGCCACCATTTTTTAAATAAAGTGAACATGCTCATTATAAAAATGAAACTTTTTAAGGCTTTTTCTACTTGGTCAAAGGTTATTTAACATACATTGGTCAGAATGACTAAAATCTAATGACTAAATGACTAAAGATCAGTAGCTCCAAATGTCAGCAAGATGTAAAAAAAACTCACATACTGATGGTGACAGTACAAATCGGTACAGTCATTTTGTGGGGAAAAGCTTGTCATTTGACTCAGCAATTACACCCCTACATATTTAACAAAGAGAAAGTAAAATACATGTTCACAAAATAAATCACACATGAATGTCCATTGTAGATTTATTTATGGTAGCTCCAATCTAGTAATTTATTTATCTATGATAGCTCCATGTATCCTTCAATAGGATAGATAAACAAGCTCTGGCATATTCATATAATTGCATTTTGCTCATTAGTAAAAAGGAATGCCCAACTATCAATAAATATGGGTGAAAGTGAGTAATCTTATATTGAATGAAAGAAGCTATAAATAAACAAAAAAGCATATATCGTGTGATTTCACTTAAATGAAATTCTAGAAGAGGCAAAACTCAACTTTAGGGAAAAGTATCAGAACCAGTGGTTGCTGCTATAATGAGGGAATTGAAAGGAGAATGGGGAGAAGTATGAAAGAGTTTTGGAGTAATAATATGTTCTTTTTTTTGACTGAGCCCTGGTGGTGTAGTGGTTGAGTGCAGGATTTTTGGCCACTGACTTGGTGGTTCAAATCCAGCAGCAGCTCTCTAGGAGCAAGGCTGGGCCTCCCACTCCCATCAGAGGGCAGTGATGCCAAAAAATATATATGTCCATTTTTTTGATATGGCTTATGTTTTGGAGTAGAATTCATTCTTGAAAATTCACAACTGGCACGCTTAATATTTGTGCATTTTACTGTATGCTAACTCTACCATACACACAAAATGAGAAACAAATAATGACTAAAACAAATAATTAAACAAATTAAAACAAATAATGGATGAGCCAGTCAAGGTGCAGTGTAGTAGCAAAGAAATATACAACTTTCCTCTACTTTTCAAATGCTTTCTCCCACCCACTATCATGATCCCAATTCTACCTCATAAATCCAGGTAGACTAGGGAATGTACACTGGAGCCGGAAACATGGGGAATTCAGAATAGATGATTCCTTCAAGACCAGTGGTGTGAGTGGTGATACCGGAAGAATGGAATAGAAAGGGAAACCAATTTTAGGAATCTACATATAACCTCCTCTCTGAGATATGGACAACGGGGAGGTGAGTGAAGGGACATATCGGAGTGTATGATATGAAAATGTAATAACAACTTGTAAATTATTAAGAATTCATTGGAGAGGGGGAGGGGGGAGAGAGGGGAAATATGGGGAGCTGGTACTGGGGGCCTAAGAAGGGAGGATGTTTTGAGAGTGATGATGACAATAAGCGTGCAAGGGTGGTCTGCATACAATTGATGTATGTATGGATCGTAATGGGAGTTGTATGAACCCCCAATAAAATTATTTATTATAAAAAAAGGAGGGGGAAAGAGGAGCTCATACCAAGGGCTCAAGTAGAAAATATTTGGAAATGAAGATGATAACATGTGTACAAATATGCTTGATACAAATGATGTATGGAATGTTATAAGAACTATAAGAGCCCCCAATAAAATAATTGAAAAAAACCAAATAATTATTTTAACTAAGGCTAAATTTTCTGTGGATGGTATCTACTGCTTTAGCAAATTTATAAAAATTAAGATGGGTTAATGAATAGATACTGTGCCTTGAACACAGTGTTCCAATATATGGGGACTTTGAAGGCATTGTTATTGAGAGCTAGTAGAAAGTGAGAAAAACCTTCTTTGAAACTGGAGAAAAGTATATCTTTTCTTTAAAAAATCATTTTATTGGGGGCTCATACAACTTTTATCACAATCAATACATATATAATTATATGCAGACTACATTTGTTGCCATCATCATTCTCGAAACATCCTCCTTCTACTTAAGCCCTTGGTATCAGCTCCCCATATTTCTCCTCCCTCCCCATTCCCCAACCCTCAAGAACCCTTAAAAATTACAAATTATTATTTTGTCATATCATACACTGTCTGATGTGTCCCTTCACCCACTTCCCTGCTGTCTATACAATTGGTCCCCCCTTTCTACTCCACGTTCTTTCCACCCTCTGGCAACACCACTCTCACCATTAGTACTGAAGGGATCATCTGTCCTGAATTCCCCATGTTTCCGGCTCCAGTGTATTTCCCATGGTCTACCTGAATTTGTAAGATAGAATTGGGATCATGATAGTGGGGGGGGGGGGGAGGAGAAGCATTTAAGAACTAGAGGAAAGTTGCATATTTCTTCTTCTTCTTCTTTTTTTTTTCTTTTTGCACATCATTGCCCTGGTGGGAGTAGGAAGCCCAGCCTTTCTCCTGGAGAACAGCTGTGCTCTCTCTGTGAGAGCTGTGACCCTGTGGGCCACAGTACCGCACACAACCACTGCGCCACGAGGGCTCAGCTGAAAGCTGCATATTTCATTGTTGCTACACCGTACCTTGACTGGCTTGTCTCCTCCCAGCGACCCTTCTGTAGGGGGATGTTGCTTCACCTATTGATAGGCTTTGGGTCCCCAATCTGTACTCCCCCTCATTTATAATGAAGGTATATCCTTTTTTACTGGTAGAAAGTTTAGTACTATGACTGTCTGTTGTCATGTGGACATTAGAAAATATGCGCAATGAAATGAGTACTCTAGCTAAGGTGATTTCCAAGGAATGTTGAAGGTGCCATCTGGTTTACTCAGCTGTGGGGGCTGGGGAGGTTGGAGGTTGGGAGGTGGTGGAGTAGAGTATAAAAGATGAAGTTACAATGAAGTATTGTTAAAGATAAAGTTTAAGCTGGTACTAAAACACTTGTTAAGGCTTCAGAGAGATAAAAAGGCAGTGCCTCAGCATTCCATTCAATAACGTAAAAGAAGAGTGAGACTTAGTCTTTATACAAACAATGCTTCTTCTAGGAACTTAGGGATATCATCTCTAAGCTTGTCTCTCAGCAGGGACCAAATACAGAAAAAAAGACTCACTAGAAAAATTTGTGGGTATGACTTTTGCCTAATGGCATGAACCCCAGGAAGCTTAGAAAGTCTTTAATGGACATAGATGCAGTAACATCTCTAGTTTGGACTGAGAGATCAGCTGCAAACCATCAAAAAAGCTAAAAACCATAGAGAATTATTGTTTTGTCTTGAGGTTTAATTTTAAAAAAACTTCCAACATTTACTCTGCTGGATTTCAGAGTGACTAGAGATCAACGACTCCTTTATGTCCCATGTTTTACTTCTCCAGAATTGCAATGTTGGGTATGTGGTAGTGGTGAGTATAATTTGCCCACGTAATGTAGCAGGTTGTGATACAATGTTCTTTCTCAAAGAGCTGTGCTTAAGGAACTAAACCTTAAGGAACTAAACTGCATCTGGATTTCATTTAGAGGATGAGATTTTGGGCACTGAGTTGATACTGTTCAGGAAACATTTTGCAACCCTTGAAAGACAGAGATGCAGAGTGAATATATTCTGCATATGCCAGAGGGCAGAATGTGGTTAGTCAGACTTCAAGATCATTGTCATTGGTCCTAGTCTCCTAGAATTCATGGCTTGATATAATCCTTTGAGTGTAGATTGGATTTAGTGACCTGCTTCTAACAAAGAGAATATGGCAAAAGTGTGGAGACATCATTTGTGAAATCAGATTATAAAAAGACTATGGCAATTTGCCTTGGAGGCCAGCACTGAAGCTGAAGCTTAGAGAGTGAGATCATGCCAGACCAGAGCACATGAGAACAAGTGAAAGGGGAGGAAGAGAGAAAGACGTGGGACCCTGGCCCACTGAGCCTTCAGGACGCTAATCCCACTCAGAACAGCTAAAGCACAAACAGGACTATACGGCTGGCCCCACGATGAAATACGGCTACCCTCGCTGACCCAAGACCTATCGGGGCCAGGATGAAGAAACGGGGTCAAGATTATTCCCTGTCGGACACTACTAAATCAATGCAAAGTACTAAGAGTGTGCAACAGAGCGTGGAGTCCCAGATGAAGTGCAAGGATATGCTTTGGGGCCAGGGTATGGCACCATCCGACTCAACCAGGGGTCACTCTGGGAGGTCAACCACAGACTTTGAACTTTATACAGGTTTTTATATTGCTATAATTTTTATTATTCTGTTACATACTGTATAGTACATTGAGGGGGTTGCTATTGTTATCATTGTTTTATTTGCTTCAGTTGCTTCATTTTAGGAGACCTTTTTTGTACATATTGTTACCTCTGCAGGTCTATCTAGACAAGATAGACTAGACAAAGAGTTTGGAGGCAAAAATGACAGGACTGATGGTTCCAGGGTAGGGAACATGGAAAAGGGGAAGGAGGGGGGAAAGGTGGTGATGTTGACCAGCCCAGGAAAAAGGGAATAACAATTGATACAAAATCAGTGACAAGGTGGATGAGAGAAGGTCAAGAGGGATTGATTAAGACTAATGTAATAGAGAGAAAATACTGAAAACCAAATGGAGATTGAGCATGATAGTGGGACAAGGGGGAAGCAAATGGAAATAGAGGAAGGAACTGGGGGATGATGGGCATTTATAGAGGTGCAAATACAGGTATGTACATAGGGGCATATATTTATAAGTGATGATGGGGAAAGAGATTAATGTGCATACATATAGGGTTCGTAGTAGGACAACAGATGGGCATTGGACCTCCACTCAAGTACTTCCTCGGTGCAAGAACACTTTGTTCTATTAAATTGGCATTCCAAGATGTTCACCTTTCCGACATGATCACTGAAGACAAATGTGTGCATAGGCAAAGGTGGTGAAGAAAGCTGATGGTGCCCAGCTATCAAAAGATGTAGTGTCTGGGGTCTTAAAGGCTTGAAAGTAAACAAGCAGCCATCTAGCTCAGAAGCAACAAAGGCTACACGGAAGAGGCACACCAGCTTGTGGGATCACGAAGTGTCAAAGGGATTAGATATCAGCCTTCAAGAACTAAAAAGCATAACATTGCATGCTCACTTTCCTGATATGATCACTGAGGACAAATGTGTGCATAAGCTAATGTAGTGAAGAAAGCTGATGGTGCCCGACTACCAAAAAATATAGCATCTGGGGTCTTAAAGACTTGAGTAAACAAGCAGTCATTCAGCTCAGAAGCAATAAAGGCCACATGGAAGAAGCACACCAGCTTGTGTGATCATGAGGTGGTGAAGGGATCCGGTGTCAGGGATCAAAGAGCTAAAATTATATTATTATTAATGAGGGGTAGTACAGATTGGGGACCCAAAGCCCATCAATACGTGAAGTGACATCCTCTTGCAGAGGGGTTACAAGGAGGAGATGAGCCAGTTAAGATACAAGGTAGTAGCAACGAAATATGCAACCGTTCTCTAGTTCCCATGCTGCCTCCCACCCACTATCATGACCCCAATTCTACCACTTAAATCCAGCTAGACCAGGAGATGTACAGTGAAGTTGGAAACATGAGAAATTTAGGATAGATGATCTATCAAGACTAGTAATAGGAGTGGTAATACCAGGAGGGTGGAGGGATAGAGGAATAGAAAGGGAGAACTACTTCAGGGATCTACACATAGCCTCCTCTCTGGGACATGGACAACAGGGTAGTAAGTGTTGGGACACACTGTACAGTGTACAGTATGAAAATAATAACAATTTGTAAATTACTAAGGGGGAGAGGGGGAGAGGGGGAGGAAGGGAAATATAGGGATCTGATACTGGGGATCTGGAGGGAGGGAGGATGTTTTGAGAGTGATGATGGCAATAAGTGTGTAAATGTGGTCTGCATACAATTGATGTTTCTATGGATTGTGATGGGAGTTGTATGAGCCCCAATAAAATGATTCACTAAAAATTAAAAAAAAATGTTTGGCTGCATATGAAATCCAGGATAGGAAAATCTATAGGGGCAGTAGTAACTGGAATAATGGTTGTTTGGGGTTCTGGTAGGGAGCCAATCATGAGGAGGACAGGAATGAAGAAAGTGTTCTAAGATAGAAAGTGGTGATGATTGTACAACTCTTCTTGATGTGGGTGAACTATTATATGGTATGTGAATTATAAGCCAATAAGATTGTTAGAGAAAAATGAAAAAAAAGATTATGGCTCTATGATATGACAAAATTATAATAATTATAAATTATCAAGGGTTCATGAGGGAGGGGTGAGAGGGAAGGAGGAGGAAAATGAGGAGCTAATATCAAGAGCTTAAGTAGAAAGCAAATGTTTTGAGAATGGTGATGGCAACAAATGTACAAATGTGCTTGGCATACAATGAATGTATGTATGGATTGTGTTAAGAGTTGCATGAGCCCCCAATAAAATGATTTTTATAAAAAGACTATGGCTCTTGGGTAGAATTAAAAGACATTATGCTGAGTGAAATTAGTCCATCACAAAAGGACAGGTATTGTTATGAGACCACTGTGATTTTAAAAAAATCAAGAAAGACTTATATACCAAAAGAAACAGACTGATGATTGCCAGTAGTGGAAGGGAAGGAGAACGGGGAAACGGGAAAGGGAAGCTAATATCCAACAAGTAAAAGGGGGTGGGGTGCGGGAAGATGGATGGAAGTAGGTCAAATCTTGAGAGATTTGATAAACTGTGGTATACAAAAAGGATGATCTAACCTGCAAATATCTCTTTCACAATAAAAGGCTTTACTAGATTGATAGATCCCCCAAGTCGCAATAAGAATCTTCAAGAAATCAATCATTCAATAGCTAGTTAGACTATCACTCTGTCCTGAGTCCTCTGGCTTGCTCTTCTTGCATTATCCAGCCTAGGGGAAGTCAGCTGCCATCCCCTGGGACAACAGCGATGAATGAACAGAAGCTCACATGGGTGAGCTAATTAATGAAAGGCTGCTTTCCACTTGTGGCCCTAATCTGGGCCCATGACTTCACTTCACTTGATGTAGAGACAGAGGCACCAATCTGGCAAGATGGTGAGAAAACAGAAACTGCTGTTTTAATAAGCTAAAATTTGTGGATATTTATTCCAAAACAATAGGTTGATGCACAAAGTAACCAAATGAGAGAAGGGGATGGGAAGGAAGACCTTTCCAGGAATGGACACTTCTCTTTTCTCTTTGAAACAGCCAAAAATAATCTTACAGAGAAGAAGTGAGAGGAAGGTCTGGGATGGGAAACAGCGAGTGTCGAGAGAAGGGAATGGCCAGAAGAGCTCAGGGCAGTAAGTAAATGAAAAGCACTCTTGATGCAAACTCCTTCATGATCCAAAGAGATCAACAAATGGCTAGCTGAAGAAAAAAGTCCAGTGTGGTCTCCAAGCTGGGAAGGATAGGTCATGGAACCACTAAAGGCTACTGACATCATAGAGGCATCAAGAGAAAGTCACGAAATCTCTCGTAAGGGATTTTATTCTGGGAACCATAATTACAGAGTCACTAAGGCTGGCTCTCAAACAGCTAGTACTGAGGAGGGAAAAGGATGATGTCATCTCTAGGAGGAGGGAAATTCATCATTTACTTTGGAAGCAATCTCTGGAAAAAAAACTGCTGGCAAATCTTTATACTCACATTATTAAACAGGTCAAGATGATTATTTAGATGTGAAGTGGTTCTAAAGATGATGTCGTTGCATGAATACCTTTTTTTATATATATAGTTATAAATCTGTTGCTTGAAATACTGGACAGATCAGAGGATGGACTAAGTCACACAAATGTGAGGCCCAGCTGTGGCAAAGAAAGGCCACAAAAAAACTCAAATGTGCTGATAGTGGGGCCCACGTGGATATTATAACTCGGAGCACATGGCCAGGCAGCTTCTGGACAAACAGGAAGAAACACTTTAAAAGCCACAAAGTAACGGCGCAAATTTAAGAGCAGAACAAAACAAAATCAAAAGAAAAAGATTAAAATCAGCAGAAAATAGACTTCTTCTTTCTTTCTTATCTAAGACACACAAGTAATCACTTAAAAAATACAAACCCTAAAGAAATATTCAGTCGTGTCTACCAAATAACATGGTGCTAGAACCTATCCTCCACAAACAAAACGTAAGCCCAGTGCTGTCATGTTTATTACAACTCACAGTGCCTTACTGGACGGAGGAGAACTGCCCCTCTGGGCGGTGAAGGCTGTAAACTTCTATGGAAATAGGCGGCCTCATCTCTCTCTTGAGGAGTGCATTGGTAGGTTTGAACCTTTGACACATCATTGCTTAGTAGCTAAGCCCCTGGTGAGTCCCCTCTCATCATGGACCAAGTATGTGCATAGCCTTGCTATCGTGCAGAACGCATTGGCAAGTGGATTGTCGCAGATGCAGTTATGTTAAAATTTAACACCCTGCCACGTGATCTCCCTTATGAGTCATTTAAATTCTATCTAGTTTTTAATATTTTCATTCTTAGTTTTTAATATTCTAGTTTTAAAATTTTTTGATTGAGATTTTAATGTTTTGCTGTGTTAAATATATAGTTCCCCTCTTGCTTTTTTATTGGTTGCTTTATTAATATAGAATTAATATACCATGCCATTTGTTCAATGCCTTTTCTTTTTGTTTCTTATGCTCGAGTTATTTTATTTATTTATTTTTATGAAACACAACTCAATCTTTATTGTTTTCTCTTTTTATACCTTTGTTTTCTTTTTTATTACAAATCCTGTTATTGGGGGCTTGTAAAACTCTAAACACACTCCATCCATCCATCTATTGTGTCAAGCACATTTGTATATATGCTGCCTTCATCATTTTCAAAGCATTTTCTTTCTACTTGAGCCCTTGGTATCAGCTCCTCATTTTTTCCCCTCCCTCCCTGCCTTCCTCATGAACCCTTGAGAACTGCTCCTCGAATGATTTTTAAGTTATTACTTTTTCATGTCTTGCACTGTCTGATGTCTCCTTTTACCCCCTGGGAGTGGGTTATAGGTAAATCATTGTGATCAGTTCCCCCTTTCTCCCTCCACCTTCCCCTTACTTTCCTGTATGGCTACTCTTAATATGGGCCCTAAGGAGTTTATCTGTCCTGCTGTCCCCGTGTTTCCAGTTCTTATCTGTACCCATGTACATGCTCAGGTCTAGCTAAATTTGTAAAGTAGAATTAGGGTCATGATAATGGGGATGAGGAAGCATTAAAGAACCAGAGGAAAGCTGAATGTTTCATCAGTGCTACACTGCACCCTAACTGGCCCATCTTCTCCCGATGACCCATCTGTAAGGGAATGTTCAATTGCCTACAGACTGGCTTTGGGCTTCCACTCTTCACTCCCCACCTCATTCACTTTTATGATTTTTTGCTCTGGGTCTTTGATGCCAGATACCTGGTCCTATCGACACCTCATGATCACACAGGCTGGTGTGTTTCTTCCATGTATGTGGACTTTGTTGCTTCTGAGCTAGATGGCTGCTTATTTACCTTCAAGCCTTTAAGACTCCAGATGCTATATCTATTGATAGTTGAGCACCATCAACTTTCTTCACCACATTTGCTTATGCACACATTTGTCTTCAGCGATAAGCATGGGAAAGTGAGCATGTCAAAATGCTGGATTATTACAACAAAGTGTTCTTGTGTTGAGGGAGTACTTCAGTAGAAGACCAATGTCCACCTGCTTCCTTTTTTTTTTTTTTAAATGAATCACTTTATTGGGGGTTCATACAACTCCCATCACAATCCATACACCTGCTTCCTTAATACTAAACCTAGAAATACATGTGCATACATCTATGTCTCCATCATCATCTATGATACATTTACATATGTGCATGCCTGTATTAGATCTCTATAGATGCTCTTTGTCTCCTAGTTCTTTCCTCTATTTCCTTTTACTTTCCTTTTGTTCCACTATCACATTCATCCTTCAAATGGGTTTCTGTAATTCCTCTTGGTTACATTGCCCTTGATCAAGCCCTACCTGACCTCCACATCCTTTATGCCATCTATTTTTGCTCATAAAAAACAATAGAACAATAACTCTAATAAAAACAAAAGCCAACAACTATAACAACAAAAAGCCTATAAAAAGTTGAAGGTCTATTTTTTGTCCTTTACAAGTGTTTTTCAGTTGAGTCTGATGGGGCGCCCTACCCTGGCCCCAAAGTCTATTGATAGTGTTCCCTGGAGACTCCATTGCTTTCCTCCCCTTCCTGTTCTGTTGCATATCCTTAGTGTTTCCCTTTGGTGTGGTGGGGTCAGATCAGGTATAATACTTGCACTGTGTCTCCAGTGTTTTCCCCTGTAGTGCTATGGGTCAGTGAGGACGTCCTGTCTCGTGGTGGGGCCAGCCCTATGCATTGGCTGTGTATTGGCTGCTCTGTAGCAGGAATATCGTCCTCAGGGCTTGGTGGGTCAGAATGTGCTGCATTCTTTTTTCCTCCCCTCTTGTTTGCTCCTGCATGCTCTGAGCAGACATGTCCCTTTCCTTGGGCTGTAGCTTCAGTGCTGGTCTCCGAAATGAGTTCTTTTTGGGGGAAGGGGTGAGGCCAGCCATATATATGTATATGTATATATATCGATATAAATTTTTCTTTCTGAAACCCAGGATAGTTAAGTTTATAGAGACAGTAACTGGATTAATGGTTCCCTGGAGTTATGGCAGTTAAATGGAAAGAAATGGGAAGCTAGTAAGGATGAGTATAAAAACAAAGAAAATGTTCTAGATTGTAAAACACTTCTGGATGTGATTGAACTATTGGACTGGTAGTACTGGTAGTACTATGGACTACCAGTAGAACAAACACATCAGTCTTGAAAGTAAGTGCAACTGGAATGTTCCTTAAAGGCAAGGATGATGAGACTTTTTCTCATGTGCTTTGGATTTTGTTAGTGGGAGAGACCAGTTCCTGGACAAGGACATCGTGCTTGGTGAAGTTGAGGCACAGCGGGAAGGAGGCTTGAAGAGATGGAATGCCAACGTGGCTGCAGCAAGGGTCTGAAACACAAGCACAATGGAGAGGATGGCGGGACTAGTGGTGCTTTGTTCTGCAGCACACAGGCTGCCCAAGAGCTGGAGCTAGCTGCAGGGCGTTACTGTGGAAACCTTTGTCGCCAAAAGATAGGTGATCTTCTCCCTGTTGTTCTCCACTATTTTTCCCTCACATGATGGTAACAGGAAAGAAAATCCAAGGAAAAAGGAGAGATAAAAAGCAGGAAGAAATTTAGCAATGCTGATGGTTCCATCCATAAAAAGGCTGTAAAAATGCAGGCTCTGGTGAGTTTATGGATGCACCTTCGCTCTTTTACTAATGGGTCCTGAAAACATGATGAAAAGGAAGCAGCAGCTTCTGGAAAAAACTATTGAAAAAGAAAGTTAAAGATGCATAAAGAAAAAGCTTTATGAATAAATTCTGCATGTTGGTACTAAACTAGGGGCGACTATCAGAGATGACATGGTGAGGTGGTTGGTAGATACAGTCAGGTACATTGAGCCCTTCTTCCTACAACAAATAAATCTGGAAACTCCACGGAACCTCTTCCCTTGGGGTGATTGTGCTAGAAGTTGAAATACCCGTGACTTAGCTTCCTGCATCACAGCAATATACAGGCCACTCCTGGGCGACAAACTTTGCATCACTGTGCCCGTGAGAGTTAAACCTGGAATAAGGAAGCCTGTAGAAGGATTGAAGTGCTAGAGGAGAGTGGAAGAATAATGGACTGCTCAAAGGACAAACAGATCTGTATGAAAAGTAAGACGAGAGTGCTCCTGAGAGGGGAAGATGGCACAGCTTGGTCTTATATACTGGGAGCATGTTGTCGGGAGCATTCAGCCCCCAGAGAAAGACACTGAGTTTGAGGCAGGGAGAAGAGAAAGCCCTTGAAGAGGTGGATTGATAGGGTGGCCGCAGCGCGAGGCTCAGGCACAGGCACAGATGTGAGGACGGTGCAGGACGGCACAGGGTTTTGTTGTGCTGCGCTTAGGTTGCTCTGGTGGAAGCTGATTCACCAGGACTTAACAACAACCACAAGAGGGCAAGAAAAAGGAGTTCTGGGGTTACAGTGGATGATGCATTGGGTTAATCACACCAAGAGCAGCAGTTTGAACCCATCAGCTGCTCCATGGGAGAAAGATGAGGCCTTCTGCTCTTGTAAATATGATTTATAGTCTTGGAAACCCAAAGAAGCAGCTCTACTCTGCCCGATGGGATCACTATGCGCTCAGAATTGACGTCATGGCGGTGAGTTTTGTTTGGGAGGAAATTACTTAACAAGCTAAGGATGGTAACCTCTGGTCTTTGAAAGAATGATTAACATGACAACTGAGGAAGAACCTTTGAGCAAAAATACTTAACCGGTCAAAGAGAATACATACGCGTACTTTCTGCATTCCCTTTCACAAAGAAAAGATCATGAACAAGATGAAAAAGCTTGGTACTTTAACTACAACAAGTAGGAATTCAGAGCACATGCTTTGACAAATATCAACTCATTGAACCTGCACTACACTTTTATATGAAGATACAATTATGATCATCATTTTTGAAATGTGACTGATGTATAGAGACTTTCAGTGACTTGCCCAAGACCACACAGCTTGTAAGCACCTCTGTGGTACATTGTTTTTTTTACAGTGATCCTTGGCCTGGTCACAAACGTTAGCGAGAGTGGAAAGCATTTATGGCTCCCAACAGTAAGAATCAGCTCCTAAACCAGTGCTATGAAGACGAGAGTGTCTGATGGGTCGGTGGCTCCTTAAAAAAAGCAGAGAGTACTGATGGGATCAATTTACCAGCTTTATAGCTGCAGATCAACGAAGCATTTCAAAGGCCAGTAGAAAGATCCAAAGGCCATAAAGGTCATAGGTTCAGAAAGCGAAGCTCGTTTCAGGGGCCGTTTGTGGAGTTACGGAAGCAGCAGAGTCTCTGGTAAGCCTCCCTCAGGCAGACCTTCACAATGAGCAGAAACAAAGTGCCAGGTGTCGGCTGGCGGCATGGCCTGTGTGACACGCCTTTCATGGGCTCGTGTGAGGGCTCATCTTGCACATCTTTATGCTATTTGTCTCCTTCTCACAACTTTACCCCAAAAGAATATAGTGGGATATTCGGGGAAAATGTGATACAGAAGTGTAAGATATCATTATAGTAAGATACAATGGTATATTTACATTATCATAAACCCTGAATGCTGAAGAGGGGTAGGAGAATGGGTCAGGACTGAGCTGCGAGCTCACAGGTGGGCAGGGTGGCGATCTGCTCCTGTAAAGATGACTCCAGCCCGCTGGGTATCCTAGAGTCCAAGAAGACTCAACAGTGCACAACAACAACAAACAACAACAAGAGGGGGAGAGGGAGGCTTCAGAATCCAACAACAACTCCCCTGGGGTGACTGTCCCCTACCTGTTTGGTTTTCTTTGCCTGGGGAGGAACTGGAGCTGTCTCCCGCTGCGGCTGGGGAGGAACGGGAGCTGTCATCTCCGTGTCTCCTTCTCCTCCTTCACCATCTGAAGCTTCTAGGAAAGGTAAAATGTAAATATTAGAAAGGGGTCTCTCTCTCTCTCTCTCTCTCTCTGCCTTCTATTAGGAGTGCAGCATTTCTAGAAGGATCTGTCCCTTGAATTAATAATTCCATTCTAGGACACCGAGTTTAAGGAAACAACCCCAAAGGAAGGTAGGAACTTAAGTACCAAGATTAGACTCTTATTTATAAAGCCAAAGAACCGGTGATTATCTACATGTCTAACAAGAGGAGATGCTACATATTTATGGAGTACTCATCCAAGAAGACTTTTGGCAACCTTTAAAATGTCTATTCCAGGGGGAGAAAAGGGAAAGCAATCATAATGATCTATGTACCACCCACCCCAGTCCCTGCCAAGGAGGACGAACAACAGTAAGGTAGGTGAAGGAGACAGTGAATGGTGTAAAATATGAAAATAAAAATAATTTAATCCTACTCCCACCACCAGGGCAGTGATGCCTAAAAAAATTAAAATAAAATAAAAATTTAAAAATTACCAAGGGTTCATGAGGGTGAGAGAATGGGAAGGGAGGGAAAAAAAGAGCTGATACCAAGGCTCAAGTACAAAGAAAGTGTTGTGGAAAAGACGATGGCAACCTATGTATAAATGAGCTTGATATATCTAATGTATGGATTGTTACACAAGCAGTAAGAACCCAAATAAACTTATTTTATTTATTTATTTATTTATTTATTTATGGCATCACTGCCCTCTGGTGAGAGTAGGAGGCCCAGCCTTGCTCCTGGAGAGCTGCTGCTGGATTTGAACGGTCAACCCAATGGGCCACAGTCCTGCACACAACTACTACGCCACCGGGGCTCAGTCCCTAAACTGATTTATTAAAATAAAAATAAATGAATAAATAAACAAAAATAAAATAAAATATTTATTCAAAGCTTATAATGACAAAAGGTCATGCTAATTATAAATGATCATAATGACCATTTCTTGCATCATCACTACATAATTAACATTGGGCTTCATCTAGATATTAATAGGTTTAACTTGTGTGTGTGTGTGTGTGTGTGTGTGTGTGTGTGTGGCTTCACTGGCCTTGTGGGAGTAGGAAGCCCAGCCTTGCTCCTGGAGAACTGCTGCTGGATTTGAACTGTCAACCCTGGGGGCCACAGTCCCGCACTCAAACACTAGGCCACCAGGGCTCAGCTGGTTTAATTCTTACAACGCTGGTTGTATAGCCATCCAACTCCAATTTCCGATAGGAAAACAACCATTTAGACAGGAGAGGTCATTTACCCAAGCTCAGACAGTTAGGAACCCATGACCCCCCCAAAGCTTTTCGTCCTCCCTTATAAATGACACGGCCTTCACCCCAAGCAGCCTCTATGTGTTCTAATTCACAGAGGCACCTTGAAAGGCACACCTAAAGGCCCCCAAGGGAGTATTACACCATCAAGGTACAAGGCTGAATAGTTAGAAGTCATTCTTTCATTAATTTTCTTTATTTTTCCCACCATAAAAAAGATGGACTCTTTCTCTAACAGTCAAGAAAAACAGAAGTTGTAACAATGTTTCTGTCTAGGGCCCACATGGTTCCTACTTCCCATAATGCCACCTGCTTTGCAGTGTTCAACAGTTGCTCCTTTTAAGTAAATCACTGCTTTGAACAAAGGACATTACTGAGTCTCTTTATACAGATATCTCAAAGTGAACTCAACAGATGCATGTGCATGAAATATTTAATCATAAGTTGGTCCAAATTATTTGTTGCTGTGAGCTTATAAATACTTGAATTCTTTAAAATATATAGCCAAGGGGGATAGGAAGGGGGAAATCTCTAGATAAAACCTGGCCCCGAGTGGTACAAATGTTTTGCACTACTACCCACTGCAAGGCTGGCAGCATGCTGAAGAAGAAACGCTGGGCACTCTGCTTCCATGAGCGACTGCAGTCAAGAGGCCCTTCCGGTGAAGGGCTGCTCTGTCACTATGAGTCAGAAGCAATGAGGGACCCCGGCCATGCCGACTAACCAACAGCAGGGGTGAGAAATAGTTGGCGCAAGACTAACAGAGTCTTCTCTAAAAGCATCACTGGTTTACATGAAAAGTACTTATCAAATGTCCCGGGACGCCACTAATCCTAGGCATACTGCCCTAGTTCTACCATTAAATTTAGCCCAACTCCTGGGCATTATGTTTAGAGCAAACAGAGACCAGTGTCTGAGAGGTGGAGAGAAGACAGAGCGGTGAGAGTCTGAGGAATAACACAGTGGTAAATTCCCTGGGTTTGTTCTCCCTGGTATTGGAGCAAAAAAAAAAAAAAAGCTGGCAACTCAGAAATTCCAGTGAGAACACAAGAGGAAGCCCTAACAAAAGTCTGCCACATTAAAGCAAGGGCATCTGTTAAGTTAGCATGTGCAGCTGCTAACCAGAGGTTGGAGGTCGAATTCACACAGAGGCACCTTGAAAGGCACACCTAACAGAAGGACCAGCCATGGAGGGCTGGATGGTGCTCAGGACCATTCTGACACTCACAGAGCCTCTGTTGGTTGGAGTTGTCTCAACCTGGAAGCTACTGCCTTGGTTGTGGTTTTGTCAAGTTCTTTTACATGTGCTTATTAAATATTCACAATCTTTATTGGTTCTCCAGTCAAGACCATTGAACCACATTAGAAGTATTATTCATTTAACCAATCACCTCTCTCTTAATTCACTAATTTGTTCAGCATTAATTGTCACACTTGCACCTGACAGAGTTCAAATAGCACGGCTGGGTATAAAATATAAAAGTAGCCTCACTCTGCAATGTTAATTCCAGCCTGAAGCAAAGTAAAAAATAAACCCAAATTGTTAACTCTTTTTGGGTTTCTTTTTTAAAACGAAATGAACAGGAATCCTCAGCATAAGTCAATGGCTGAGGGAGTTTCAAAAAGTCCATGAAAAATTCTACTGTATTTTCATATGAAACTTTTTAAGTTTCTTCATTGAAATAAAATCAAAGAAATTCTAACCTGTTCTAAATCTTGCTTATGACACTCAGCAGTATAGACACACACAGGTCTTACATCTTTATGGAAGAATATACTCTAATCTTTCTCCTTGGGTGGATTTGATCCAGTGACCTTGTGGTTAGCAGTTCAACCTTGACCTGACAGTACATAATAAAAGTAAACAAAACTCACTGCCACCAAGTTGATTCTGACTCACAGTGACCATAGGGTAGGGTCAAACTGCACCTGTGGGTTTTTTTCTAAGACTGTAACTTTCTTTTTTTCTCAATGATTTTACTGGGGGCTCTTACAGCTTATAACATTCAATATATCATTTGTATTAAGCATATTTTTACACATGTTGCCATAATCATTTCCAAATATTTTCTACTTGAACCCTTGGGTATAAGCTCCTCTGTCCTCCTCCCTTTTTTTTTCCTTTTTTTTTATAAATCATTTATTGAGGGCTCTTACAACTCCCATCACGATCCATACATGCATCAATTATATGCAAGCCACTTTTGCACACTTGTTGCCATCATCAGTCTCAAAACATCCTCCCTCCACTTAGGCCCCCAATACCAGCTCCCCACAGAGACTGTAGCTTTTTGGGGGGAGAGGGCATCACTGCCCTCTGGTGGTCATGGGAGCTACCCAACCTTGTTCCTGAGAGCCACCGCTGGATTTGAACCGTCAAGCCCATGGGCCGCAGTCCTGCACTCAACCACTATGCCACCGGGACTCAGCCCAAGACTGTTAACTTTTTATGTGAGTTAGAAAACCTTGTCTTTCTCCCTTGGTGCAGCTCGTGGTTTTGAATTGCTGGTCTTGCAGCCTTGCCTGACCCAGTACACCACCAGGGATCTTTCTCAGTACATACAAAGTTACCTTATTTTTTCAAATAAATTCATACCATTCACTGTAGTAACACATATGAACATTGAATTATTATAAGAATTATAAGAATTATTCTAAGAATAACTCATTATTTTAAAATTGCAAATAATGAATATAATTTGTTCAACCAGTATCATATTGCCTGACTCTTACATTTCTCTTCCCTCCGTGAAACATGAATATTTTGTATGTGCAGTTTTGTGCCCTTTTTGAAAATCTAAATCTTGGGGTACACTCCTATAGTTGAACTTGTTGAGCCTAAGTGTATGTGTACCTGACATTTACTTAGACGGTCCTGTGGGAAATTTTAACTCATTTTTAATTCTCAACCCCCTTTAACCTGATCTATTTCTTTCTTGGAATGTATTATCTTCATTTGGTATGTAATTCAATGACATTTATTCCTGACTTTTACTACAATTTATGTGCCGTGAAGGCAAGAATTCAGAAATTTCTGCTCACTAATGCATATATGATTAGTCCTTAAGTCACTTCTTGGCACAGCCAGTTCCTACTAACTATCTGTTGGATGCTTTGAGCCTTGACAAGCTACTCCTCAAGAGGCAGTCACTCAAACAGAACAAGAGTATACGGCAAGGTTCACCACTAGGAAGGTGCGTGTCAGGAGTGCATCCTCTCACCACACTTACTCAATCTGCCGCTGAGCAAATGACCAGAGACGCTGGTTTCAAGGAAGAAGAATACAGCATTGGCAATGGAAGAAGGCTTATTAACAACCTCCAACACGCAGATGACACAACTTTGCTTCCTGGAAGTGAGAAGGATGGAAGCACTTGCTGATGAAGACCAAAGGCTGCAGCCTCCGTACACATTACGACTCCGTGTAAAGAAGACCCAGACCCTCACAACCGTACTAATAGGCTGTATCCTGATAAAAGGGAAAAATATTGAAGTTGTCAAAGAGTTCATCTTGTTTGGATCCACAATGAAGCTCATGGAAGTAGTAGCAGGAGATGAAATGACACATTGTATCAGGTGAATCTGCTTGCACATTACTTCTTTAGAGTGTTGGAAAGCAAGGATGTTACTTTGAGGACTATGGCATGCCTGATTGTGGCAGTCATGTGCTTATGCTAATTTTATGATTGAAATATAGGGGTGGAGTCTAGACTATTAATCTGGAGATAGCCATTGAGTAGCCAATGAGGCCTCTGGGTAGGCATGGCTTTCTCCTGATATGTCTGGGAAATCTCGCGATATTTCCCTTGTGAAGAGGAGAAGCTATCTCCCTGGTTGTTGGGAGTTATTCTGAGAGATAATGAATCATGGACAGGATAAGATGGCAGCGTCGGATGAGCTGGGGAAGTGACACAGCTTTGCCCTGATGGAGCCAGACCTCTGAAGCTGGAAAGGCCATGTAGAGTCTCCTGCCAGCCATGAGTTGCTTCTGCCACCACTGGATGCTGTTGATGGACCCTGAGCCCTGGAAGCGAGGAGCCATGGGGAGACCCCTGCCAGCACTGGATGCTGTTGATGGACCCTGAGTCCTGGAAGTGAGGAGCCATGGGGAGACCCCTGCCAGCACTGGGATTCTGCATCCACTGACCTGTAACTTCAGTCAGAAGGAGACATTATAGACTGGTATTGGGCATATGGGCTAATATCAGACTTATGTCTTTGACCTGGACTGGGTTGGGATGCCTTCTCAGTGTTCCATTCCTTTCATATATAAACCCTTTCCTTATATCCATATGCATGCCTATGAATTTGTTCCTCTAGTCTACTCGGACTAACACACTGATGCAAGCCTTTTCAGATGCCACACAGGCGTGTAAAAATGGACACCAAATAAGGAAAACGGGAGAAAGATGAACACATTTGAACCTTGGTGTTGGGGAAAATATTCAAAGTGCTATGGACTGCCAAAAGAACAAGTAGATTTGTCTTGGAAGAAATACAGCCAGAATGCTTCTTAGAAGCAAGAACAGTGAGACTTTGTCTTACGTATGACGGACACGTTATCAGGAGAGACCAGTGCCTGGCGGGCACCAGGCTTGGTAAAGTCGAGCGGCCATGGGAAAGAGGAAGGGTCTCCACGAGACAGACTGAGAGGGTGGTGGCACCGATGAGCTCAAGGAGAACTCAGATCTGGGCAGTGTTTCCTTCTGTTGTCTGTGGGGTCACTATGGCTTGGAAGCTGCTTGATGGCACCTACCAACAATCAAAAATATGAACGACAGCTCTTCAACAGGTACAACACATTTCAAGTTCTTGCTTCTTTATATACTTTTATTAAAAACACTCTAAGATAAAAAGGTTGGCTCAACAAATAATTTCCAAGCTCAATCTCATACGATTTTTTTTTTTAAAAGGAACATTTGGAATTCTAGATACCTCTAATTCCTAGAATCTGATAATGGAGGTGCAGTCTGTGTTTAAGCAATCTTGTGGATAATAAATAACACATTTTTAAAGATATGTGACTCCTAAGCAACAAAAGCCCAGGAAAAATATTTAAAATACCTTGTTAATCAAATGTTCTAAGTAGAATTATTTCTCGTTCAAAAAAAGAAAAAAATTCCTCCATATGAAACCTTTTAACATACAAGATGAGATCACTTCGTATCATTGTGGGTTGAATAAATTAGTTGCTTCCTGAGATTATGATGTCCTTTGGCTGCAGAAGAGAAAACGGCTTTTCTGCGATTTCCACCGAGAGACAGATGAAAGACAAGTATGGGATCCAAGCCTCCCGCCCTTGGCTCCTTGCCCCAGTCTCTTCTGGGATAGCTGCGCAAGGCTTGTGCCACTCAGTCCTCGAGGCCAATGCAGGCCATGCAGGGGAGTGAGACTTCCCAACAGTGCCACCTCTTCCCCAACTACTTGAAAAATCTTAACTTAAAACAAGGAGAAAGAGAGCAAGAGCCGGACTTGCTGAATTGGTTACATTCTTCCAAAACAAGAATCAAGTACATTGTCCTTTTTCAGCCCATGGCAAAAAGAGCAAGCTATGATAGCAGGACCTGTCCACGTCTCCCTTTCCCTGAATCCTGGCATTCTCTCTCTTTGAGATGTGTACCAAGAAGTCAAACCCACTGCCACTGAGTCAATTCCAACTCATACCAAACCTACAGAGGGCTTTGGGGATTGTCAATGGTTGAGGAGGTAGATAGCCGCCTCTTTCTCCCACAGAGCAGCAGATGGATTTGAACTACTAACCTTGTGGTTAGCAGTCTCCCACTACCTTGAATATAAGTCCATGATAGGACCTTGGCAACAGGATCATATAATGAAATGTCTTGTTTCTATTTTTCAAATGAAGATCATTTGCTCACAACATGTTGAGATCTATTTGCACGTAGACTTTACCTCTCATCTATCCCCCCGTGAGTGGTGTTGGAGTGGCTGTTCATATTTTGGTAGTCCAGTTAAAGGAAGTTGAACTGGATAGTCAGTTGGTCAGCGTAACGGGACATTTATGTTACTTCTGTCTGTAGGTAAAGCATTGCTACATATCCTAGGGCTTCTGAGAATACTCTCATTGCCCTGTGCGACTTCACTGGACATTCTGCCACAAAGGGGCAAGCCAGAGGCTGTACACTCTGATACTCATATCATGAGAACTCTATGGGAAGTAGAAGAGACACCAATTTTGGTGTGCAAAAAACCATAACTCAGTTGGTGGGAAATTCTTCCCATTCTAAGTAGAGAATAATGTACAGTTTTCTGCTTATTCAAAAGGGAAGTTTTCGCCAGATGGCAATATACTAAATATATAGGAAATGTATAAAGAAACTACACAAATGCCTCAGCTGAAGCCTGTGTGTCCTGTGTCTCCCAAGTCTCCCAGAAGCCAGGAATACACTTCCTGGACTGCCGGCCACCAGCCCAGGATCAGCAGCACAGCCACCAGTAGAGGTACCACCGTCTACATCTGGCTCACCTGCGGCTAGGTCTGATGGCCGGTGTCCCTGTGGTCTCTGCTGTTCACATACTGCGTCAGGCCATTATGGGAGTCCTCAGCAGAGGAAGTGATGCTGAGTCCCCAAAGACTGACATCAAGCCTGACCTCACTTACCAGGAGACTCAAGAAAGCCAACCAGCATACCAGTAGGGGGATTTTAACCCTTGCCACTCTGTGATGAAATCGTTTTTGGACTCTGCCCAGAACCAGGGTGATCTCAAGCTCTGTGAGGGTTCAAGTGAGGAGTGGGAGTCAGGCAGATGGACAAATGTGCTAGCATAATTCTGAAGTTCAAATTGACAGTGTGGCAAATCGATTCCCAATGCCAAGGTAATTTATCATAAATCACAGTTGATAATGATAGTATAAAGTGCCATATACAAGCACCAGTTAAATATTTCCTCTACCATCAATGGTGTCTTGCTTCAGAATCACTGCTTCAGAGTGTGTTCCTAGGGTTGGACAAATATTTGTGTGGGCTTTTAAGATTAGCTGTTGTGATGTTCTTGCTTGTGTATTAACTAGGATGAAGTTGTGACACGCCCTACCCCCCCCCCACTTAAAAAAATACCCAAGCAAACCAGAAACCACAATTTTTTTCCTTTTTAAAAATTTTGATAGGAACAAGTGAAATAAAATTAATCAGAATTTCCATTTATAACTATGCTGTGAACAGTAAGATATCTGTCTGTGGAGTTTAATGTTTTATGTGTCTCCATTTCGCTAATAAAATTCCAGTCAGCCATGGTAAAAGCAATGTGAGTTTCTCCACTATATTTTATAGAATTTATTACAAAATTGTTAATTGAAGAAGTAGTCCAAGAGCCTATAGTAAAAACAATAGCAAAAACAACTTTTAGAGTATGCCAGAAAATCCATTAATGAAAATGCCATTTGTTTGGATTTTTAACAAATTGTATTCTTTGTTACTTATTTTTCATTTTAAACAATTTCTTTTGGTAAACAAGCAGCTCTCTAGCTCAGAAGCAACAAAGTCCATATGGAAGAAGCACACCAGGCTGTGTCATCATGAGATGTCGAAGGGATCAGGAAGCAGGCATAAAGGAACAAAAATCATGTCAATGTAAATGAGGGAGAGTACAGACGAGTCAGTCAGGGTGCACTGTAACAACTATGAAACATACAACTTTTCTCTTGTTCTTTGATGCTTTTTCCCCTGCCCCACTATCATGATCCTGATTCTACCTTACAAATCTGGCTATACCAGAGGATGTATGTACACTGGTACAGATAGGAACTGGAAACACAAGGAATTCAGGACAGATAATCCCTTCAGGACCAGTGGTGAGAGTGGCGATACCCGGAGGGTGGAGGGAAGGTGGGTTAGAAAGGGAGAACCGATTACAAGGATCTACATATAACCTCCTCTATGGGGAATGGACAAGAGAAAAGTGGGTGAAGGGAGACACCAGATAGTGTAGGACATGACAAAATAATACTAATTTATAAATTAACAAGAGTTCATGAGGGAGTGGGGAGCAGGAAAGGAGGGGGAAAAATGAGGAGCTGATACCAAGGGCTCAAGTAGAAAGTAAATGTTTTGAGAATGATGATGGCAACAAATGTATAAATGTGTTTGACACAATGGATGTGTGTATGAATTGTCATATGCATTGTATGAGCCCCCCAAAAAATGATCAAAATAATACTTCAGGGATCTACACGTAGCCTCCTCTCTGGGGCACGGACAACAGGGAAGTGAGTGTTGGGACACATTTAACAGGGAAGTGAGTGTTGGGACACATTATACAGGATGAAAAAATAATTTGTAAATTACTAAGAGTTCAAGGGGAAGGGGGGGAGGAAGGGT
>PVJH01004681.1:41968-122214 GCA_004026705.1 Nesogale talazaci
GTGTGCAAATGTGCTTGATACAAATGATGCACTGAATGTTGTAGTAGCTGTAAGAGCCCTCAATAAAATTTTAAAAATAATAATAATAAATAATTTCTTTTGTACTTGTAATTTTGCATGATTTCTAGGGGAGGGCTTCCCAAATGACATAAGCTTTACAAAACAAAGCAAACAAAACAGGCTCAGCACTAATGAGTTGATTCCAGTTTGGATCATCCTATGTAGGGTTTCTGAGACTGGAAATCTTAATGGGAGCAGGCAGCTTACTTTTTTCTCCCAGCGAACCATCGCCCTTGCAATTGGCAGGTTGCCTAAGCCGCAGCACCAAAAAAATCCTAAGCCCTAGCTATTCCCTAGCCAGCTACTTTGCTGAAATTTCTTATTAGTGGCCACAGTTGTTCAGTCTGTTCCTTTGTTTTACCCACGTAGATATTATCCCTTGAACCATTAAATACAATTCATTTCTTTCCAACACACACATACTTCATTTCTTCACTTCTTTAAACTATACCTTTAGTATGATATTGAACAGAAACAATAAGAATAAATGCAAGTAACTTTCCAATTAAAAAAAGTTAAGGATATACTAAGCATAATGGGTTTATCGTTTTTAAAATGTAATAAAAACAATGATGATGGTAATAATCAACTGAACCTGGGCTAGAACCCATTTAATTATCTTAACAGATTAAGAAAAGCATTTGACAAAAGCATTTAATAAAAAATGTTCAGCACATGAGAAGTAAAGGGAACTTTCTCAAATAGATTAAGGATACTTACAAAAGAGTACAGTTGAGACAATACAAGGGGCTTTAAAAAGACAGTGAAATTTTTCCATGAACTTTTTGAATCCCAGTTGTAGTAGACTGGGTTGACTACAGAAACAAAATTTATTGATATACTCATATGTGTGTAAGAGAGAGCTTTATATCAAAGAGCAATTGCATATTGAGAAAACATCCCAGCTGGTTCAGATCAAGTCCATAAGTTCAATCTTAGCCCATATGTCTGATACTAGCCTATAAATTCCACTTTAGACTCAAGGAGCACATGCAAGAATGATGAATGTAGGAAGATCACAGGTTGGTAGATGGAAAGTCCTGTGGACCTAATGGCGGTGGATGCATCTCTGGTTGCCATCTGCGGGGCTCCATGTGCTTTGTCAACAGGATGATGAAACACACAGAAAGAGGGTGGTCCACTTTCAGGGAGAAAAAGAGGAAGTTCCTAAGATCCTTATGAGTAGGCCATGCCCACAGGAGACATCGTCAGACTGTGACCTGATGGACAGATTAAACTCCACTCCTTCACTGTGTTTATCAAGTTGACATGAAATTATGTGTCGTATATACCTGAGTATAAGCCAACCTGAATATCAGCTGAGGCACCTAATTTTACCACAAAAACTGCATTAAAGATGTGCTGAAAAACTCGGCTTATCCACCAGTACATATGGTAGCTACCACAGACCACCCTTTGTCAACTTGACATTTTTACACAATGCATTGTCAATATATAATTAAAAAAAACCAAAGTAGTAAAATCATATTTGTGCCTAAAAGGATTAAACGAAAATGCTTATAATTCAAATTGTGTCCACCTCATTTAAACATAATAAATCTATAAACAAAACAAAAATATTCTATACTTAACCACTGCAGTTATATGAATACCTCCACTATAATACCATAATCCTATCAACATATTACCCCACCTATGGAAGTTTTTAAGTCAACCACTTCATGCCTTTATCCTCCCAGTTTTGAGTAAAGGTTCTAGCTGGAAACTTGTGAGTCTGCATCCATAAGCAAAGTCAATTCAGAATAGGCTGTCCATAAATGCAGCAACAATATGCACCAGTTCACAGGCAAAAATATCTCTTTATGTGGCTGGGTTCTGGTCAACTCAATGTGGGCTACCTCACTTAGCTCCCCCAGGGTGCCCATTGGTGGACTTGCCTTTCAACCATGGGTCCCATGACAAATTATTGACAACCCTAGTCTCCTTGGGCTATGTCATGAACTTTGGACCAGCCAACCCACTCTCCTCTTTTTTCTCTAGTCCCTGTGAACCAGGTCTACCGGTGTCAGTGGCTAGACTCAACCCATCTCTTTATTGCTGTGTTTCTCCCACTTCCATTAAATAAGTGGATAGTCACCTAGCTAGCACTTCAGGCTTGCTTGAAAGCTCCTTTAACACTCAGTACTAGAGAGGAGAGTTTCTTCATGGTGCCAGATTTTTCCAGCTTTAGGCACAAACCACTAGTTCAAAATTTAAAAGGTCAACTGGATCTTTTTTTTTTTTTCTTCTCTTTCTTCACCTTTAGTCTGTAAAGAGTCCCCTAAGCAAGTCTCTTTAAATTTGAATGTCCTGAGCACTGGGCAGGGCTTTTCTTTTCAGAGCCTTCTTTGTGGGCATGTCATACACACATTTAAAGATACAATTTATGACTAAAGGAAGTAGACTTAAAAACTCCATATTTTTACTTCTCAATAATTTCTACCAATCTTATATCAATAACAATAGCCAGGAAAAAAACAGTATGTACCTAGCACAGCCAGATCTTAAATTCTTTTCTTTTTTTTTTTTTAGGTCATCACTGCCCTCTGGTGGGAGTAGGACGCCCAGCCTTGCTCCTGGAGAGCTGCTGCTGGATTTGAACCGCGAGTCCAGTGGGCCGCAGTCCTGCGCACAACCTCTATGCCACCAGGGCTCAGCGCCAGATCTTAAATTCTTAAGACAGTCAAGTTTAATCCTTACTTATCTCATCTTAATCCTTATTTAAATAATTCCATTGATATAAAATATGGCTTTAGGCCTCTGACTCCATCAAGCCAGGACCAGCTGTTCTGTCAGCCATTTTGACCTTTTGTCAGTCATCTTGACTAGACAGTATGGTCTCTGAGAAATTCAAGGGGAAATTTGCCCCCTGAACTCACGATTCACATTATCACATTCATTGTCACCATTTCAGACAGGAATAACTAAAAACAACTTCTAGAAATCAAAACATTCACCTCCCATGTCCTTTTCAGAAAATAATTGGCACTCACTATTGTTTTATCTGACCTTCAGCAGCCAAAGGAAAACTGCCATAAGGCAGAAGGCCAAGCAAGCATTCATTCTCCATCTTCATGGTTGTCTCACTCGGGAACCATTAATGAGTCATGTAACAAAGACCCACCAGTATTGACATGCTTTCACTGTCACTATAGCCACAAGACTTTTCACCCACCTGTCAGCTTCCTGCATTGGGCACCATTGTGAGTGGCTATGTGAATCTGAGGAGAAATTTATGGACTAGTATCAAACACTTGGGCTAATATCAGGCTTATAGACTCGATCTGGACTGGGCTAAGATGTTTTCTTTATAATTACTCTTTCATATAAAGCTTTTTACTATACATATATGAATGGGTCTGCATTTCTCTATTTAAGCCAGTCTAACACACCATTCATATTGAAGTTAGAGGCATAAATGCTTTCTCAAAATGAAGAACAAGTCAAAGATGTTTATTCTTAGCACCTCCATTCAACATTGTACTGGAGATACTAAACATTGCCACAAGCAAGAAAAAGAAAAGGCATATTGAAAGAAATAGAGCTGCCTCTATTAACAAAAGATATTTTATTACATTGTACCACATTTGGTTTATCCTTTCACCACTGGAAACGTAGAACTCTTTCTAGCAGCTTTTGGTGATTACAAATAGTGCTGCTACAAATGTTTGTGCATAAGCTTTTATGTAGCTGTGATTATTAATATTTTTCTTGTGTGAATAGATAGGAGTGGGTTGCAAGTTCATACAGTAGATAAAAATTTTAAAAACTACTAAGCTCTGTCCCAATTGATGAGGCTTCTAGTTGATTTGAATCCTCACCAAAACTTGCTATTATATTTGTTGCTTTGAGGCTTTATTTCATGTTGAGTCATTCTAATAAGTTTATGTCATTGTGGTTTAGTGTATATTTCTCTAATAGCTAATAGTGAACCTCTTTTCATATATATAAATATATATATATATATGGAAATGTCTGTTCATATCTTTTGCTCATTAAAAGAAACCTGGGTTGATAACTGAGTTTTGAGAGTTCTTCATATGTTCTGTTAAGTTTGGGTACTTAACTGCTAGTACACGATTAAGAGTCCTGGCAACACAGTGAATCAAGTGTTGGGCTGCTACATGCAAGGTTGGCGGTTTGAATCCATCTGTCTCTGCAGAAGATGAGGCAGTTTACATCTGTAAACATTCAAAGCCTCACAAACCCTATAGGGTCGCTAACAATTCAACTGACTTAATGGCAGTGGCTTTTCATACATGGTTAATTTAAAAAATGCTTCAAGGGTTTTTTCTTGTAAAAAGAATGGATAATCTCTAATTGTTAAGTGCAGTGTATATATAAGCTTGTTAATTGTGATTCAAATCTGTTATCTCCTTTTGAATATTTGTGTGTATTAGCATCAACCACTCAATTTAAAGTTGCCTAATTTTTCCTAATCATTCTACCAGCTTTTATTTACATATTTTGTGTCTATATTTTGAATACAATTTGGAATGATGTCTTTTTGTTGAATTATCTATTTAGTATCGTGCCGTGACTTTGTAAATAAAGTCTGTCTTGTTCATTTAGTTCCCTTTTACTTTTTGTATGTGGGTCTCATGGAAAACCCTGTGGGGTGTGGTTCTACTTGGGCTCATGTGGAGTCCTTGTGAGCAGGATTGACTTCATGGCCACTCGCTTGGCTTTGGGCTCCTGTATTTTTTGGGGTTGGGGGGTGGGGTCAGCAGTGCTCTGAGATGTCTGTTTCATAGACATAAAACTAATGCTGAAGACACAGCTGTACTTAAGCGGTCTGAAGTGTTTTGTTACAATTACTCATCCCTAGGAGCCAGAATGTTTTATTTGGCCAGGATAATCAAGGCCGGGAACTGCTCTTCAAGAACCACGTTCCCAGCTCATTAAGAGACTCCCACCAGCATCACTAGGAAAGAATACAATTCCCACATCCAAAGAGCTGGACCGTAAGACGGAGCCATGTGAAGGCCTCACATCCAACCCAGCAATACAGATCACGGGGGAGAAGAGGAGGGGAAAGGGCACAGGAGGGCAGAAGAACGAGCAGTGAGAAGCCTAGAAATGGAAGGCTGGGCCCTCCATTCTGACTTCCCTGCATGAGGGAGGCCTGTTCAGCAAAGGAAGACCCAGCTGGTATTGCTTCTGCATGCTTCCTACATTCAGGGCTACAGATATGCCACGGCCAAACATAACACAACACAACACTGTCTCACAAAGCCTTTGAACCACTGAGGGCACTCCAGCAAAGAGTCAGCCCGTCTGAGGTCACGCCTTTTACTCTGACTCTTCAGACTACCCACTTCTCCCTTCATGTGTGCCCTCTGCCTTCTACCAACATTTCACTTCACCCTCCAAACTCCAGCCCCAAGTCACCTGCCCCGTAAAGACCTTCCTAAGGCAGAGGTAAGGCTATTTGGGGGTTATAATTAGCAAGCGGTTACAACCTTCCCTGAAAAAATGACTTGTGGAGAGGAGGAGAACTGAATCTAGGATGAAAACTGAGGATGAATTTGGTGCAGGAGGCGGCAGGCAGTGACACAATCCCAGACGCCTGGTCCTGGGTCCGCAGCAGGTAAGGCAGGCACTGCCTTGTATCACTCACCCTTTTCTGGACACACAGTCTCGGGGCCCTGCAGGACAAAACCATCTCCATCAGCATGAGGTGGGGGTGGGGCTGGGAGGTGCTAGGAGCATGGCATTATGGCCTCCAATTTTTCACTGTTTTGCTTTTGATAGCCACTATCTTTCTCGTTTTGCTCTCATGTGCTTTTTGTTTTGCAGCAAGAAATTAGAAGTCTTCTTAAGATCACTTTTCCTTCTTCACAAAAGTTTTTTGTTGTTTTAATAATGTTTTATCATGAATTAGGTGCAGTTGCATTTACAGTTCAGATCAATTTTGTATTCAGCAATCAACAACTCCCCGGTATCTTACTACCACCTGTCCCTCCTTGAGTTAGTTCTCTCCTCCTTCTAGTGGATTAGAGAACCCTTCCCCAAGGTTAATACTTCATCTCCCCAGCGTTGCCCTCCCACCTTGGCAACATGCTAAGTGTAAGCAACTCCTGCTTCTGGCTGTAAGTGGGTTCTGAAGCTTTCTTGTTGCTCTGAACCCAAATGAGGAGCAGGAACGCTACCCGGTTCCCTCTTTTACTCTGTCATTTTCTAGTGGCAAATGCAGTAACCTGGTCCTCGGTCCGAATGTACTGCTGTTTTCATGACCGAGGATATTCCTAGCAAAGAATCCAGAGTTCACTTACAAAGTAAGGTGCCAATTCCCACAGAGGAAGCAAAACAAACAAGTTAATGAGAAAATGCGGAATAAGATGGCACGGTTCTGAAGTCTTTATAAGTTCTGATGATCTGAGAAGTACTGAGACCAATAAAACCAAACCAAACCAGGTGCCCTCTCGTTTACTCTGATTCGTGTGTGTCGGCGTAGAGCTGGGCATCACAGAGTTTTCAAAGGTTGGTTTTCTGAAAGTAGGTCACCCGCCTTTTCTTCCAAGGAACACCTGAGAGGACCCTATCCTTGAACCTTTCAGAGAGCAATCAAATGCATTAACAGTTTGCATCATGCAGGGGCTCCCAAGACCAACCTGACAGCCTCGAAAATGAAAGACGGGAAAAAAAAAAACAAATGTTGCCCCAGCTTTTTGTGGGGGCTGTTAGAAGCTGCAAATTTTCTGCTGTCAATTTTGTGTCAGCAGATCTGAACCATGAAGGTTATTTTTCCAAAAGGTTGGCTGCTCCAACTTAGCAATGATTTATTTACTTGTAAGCGTACAAGTACACAAGCGTACAAGTGTACAAGCGTACACAAGACAGGCTCTGGGCTTAAGTCTGGGGTTGTATGACTCACTGATAGAAATCAATGTGTCCTCAGGAGCCACCAGCCCCTCGTGGGGCAGGGCCGTCTCGGCCCCAGAAACCTGACCTCCCCTGAGGGCCCTGCCTGCTGTGTGATCAGAGGGCAACTCTGTGCCAAGACTCGAGAGGTCCTGGCTGCTTGTTCTCAACAGAGCTCTCCCTCCTCGCTCTTATCTTACTGTTTTAGATTACAGAAAAGGGGTAAGTTATGCCAATTTGGGCCACACAACCTCAACATTAGTCATGAGTTTGAAAGCTCTGACCTTGTTCCTTGTCAGCTCATTTTGAAGGTTAGAACAATGATGCAGTTTTCAACTACGTACTTTAGATGTGCCTTTCACGGGCAAACTTTGCAGGTGGCTTTCGGTGGCGAGGGCCATGAGTGCTGGCACTGGAAGGCTGGGTCTAGTGATAGTTGTTCTGTCCGCTGATTGAGCAGACTTGACCCAAGGATCTCTGGTGGCACAGCGGTGAAGCTTTCTGCTGGTGAAATAACCTGGCGACCTTGGAAGTCCTGTAGGGAGCATTCTCCTCTGTCCTGTGAGGTGGCTATCGACCTGAGGCACAACAAACAACACTTGGTACATTGGGAAGCATCGGTACCTGTAGTCTCTATTCTTGGAATAAAGAAGAATCCCCAACTCCTTTGACTCCCCAGAAGATCAAACAGTTCATCGGATGATTCTACGGCCTCATAGAAATTGAGCTACCTTTGGAGTCGAATGAAGTTTCGTCAGCTATTTTATAGTACAGACGCCCTGTGTCCTCTTTGTGCAGAACGTTGTTCTCTAACTCCTGCATTCATGAACGCCTTTAATCCCACACTGACCTTATGAGACACTTCCTATCGTTATCATTTACTTACAGATGTGGAAACTGAGGTTCTTGCTCAAGGTTAATCAGGGAGATGGAGGGCCAGACTTTGGATCTGAGCAGCGTGGTACAGAGGCTCTTCACTGTAAGACAGCCTCTTGAACTTGGAAATTACCTTCTGCTCCCTCCCTGGAGGAACCTGGTGGTGGTGGTGGGTGGGTGGGGGGTTGGTGCCACTGACTCACTTCTGATCCATAGGAACGCTATGAACCACAGAATGAAACACTGCCCGGTCCTGCGTCCTCAGCCCATCCTCACAGTTGTTCTTCATGCTTCAGCCCCCGGTGTCAAGCCACCTTGGCCTAACTCTTTCTCACTGCTCCTCCATGTTACCGAGCACGATGTCCTTCTCCAGGGACTCACAGAGGCTGTGTGGGCACAGGCCGGTTTGAAAAAACAACACACGTTATTAGAGGAGAATATACATTAAGTCAGTTCAAAAGAGGTCGTGTTGGGACAAAGCTACTGTGTACGGGAGACAGTCCACTTCTCCTCATCACCTACCCCCAGTTTCAAAATCCCCAATTAGTCCAGATATCTGTCAGTGCCTGCCCCTCCTCCCCCCTTCCTACTTTCGATTCCCTCCCCAGATGATGGTTGTAATGGGGAGGAAATAGATCACATTTTGCCTAGGCTAGTCCTGGTCTATGGCTGTCATCCCCATGTCCCATCTGGTTTAGTATCTGTCCTAGATTGAACACTTTGAAATACATAACAGGATTAGTAGTTACAGTACCATACTTCTGGGTGGATCCAGCACACCTCTACTGTGTCTCTTCACTGGCCGCTACCATCTTGCCACGTGCAAGCACGGATAGAACAGATGTGCAGATTAACATCTGGTTACAGCTGGAAGATAACTCGGATAACTGTCCCTCTTCTTTGACTCCTTTAAACTACCGCTCCCCGTTCAGGAGCAGCATGGAGGGTGCTCACTGATTAAAACAAAGACTTCTTGGACATGAGCCACGAAGACCTGCTAAGGAGCCACTAAGACTCCTTTTATCTGGGATGGTTTGGGGAGAAGAAGATATTGTTGGCCCTGTAGGCTGCTTGACGAGACAGTCATGCCATGCCGCCAGCACAGTTACCAGTGCAGTGCAGATAGAAAGAGTCATGAAAGTGAACAAACTGTGTACAAATGTACTAAGAAACAATTACCCTTCTTACGCTGTTCAGATATTTAAGATAATGAGGTTACTTTTAAAAAACATTTCATTTTAACACGTAAAGGTGTCCTGGAGGCATAGCGGGTATACGGTGGGATGTTAATCACAAGGTCAGCAGTTCAAAACCACCAGATGCTCCACAGGTGAGAGACGAAACTTGCTACACCTGCCAAGATGTGTAGTCTTGGAAACCCACAGAAGCAGTTCTACCCTGTCCTCCAGGGTCACTGTGAGCAGAATCGACTTGAAGGCAGGAGGTGGTGGTGGTGGGTAATTGTTGAGCTGCCCACTTCAAACCTGATAACCCTGTGTTCTCCTTAAAGATGGGCGGCCTCAGAAACCCTCTAGAGGGGCACCAAGGGTCAGAATAGACTTGATGGCAGTAGGGTAAGTGAAGCTGTTTTGATGCGTTCAGAGACCTAATTCAATGTTTTTGTGTAAACAGTAGTTTAGATTAGGATACAGATAAGCTTAATAAGTATTGACCTTGACTGTTTTAAGAATTGTTTAATTTCTGGCTATACTGTTTATGCTGATTTCTTATGCCTATTATTGTAAATATAAGGATGTATAGAAATATTTATTGGGAAGTATGAAGAGAGTTTGTAAATCCAGTTACCTCAAGTCAAGCATTAACCTTGAGAGGGTTTATAGCTTAGTGCCAAAGACGTCTCTGAAGAGATTAACCTCACCTTGTCCTTAGATGGGTTTAGGCCACACCTAGAAAGACGTCTCTAAAGAGAGTAGCCCCACCCCACTCAGTCTTTTGGAGTACTCAGAATACTTTTATTCCAAGGTGAAGGAGCCAGAGGAGAAGCCACACACGGCTTTGCCTTGATGGAGCCAGACCTCTGAAGCTGGAGAGGCCACGTGGGGACCCCTGCCAGGGATGAGTTGCTTCTGCCACCACTGGATGCTGTTGATGAACCCTGAGCCCTGGAAACGAGGAGCCATGGGGAGACCCCTGCCAGCGCCGGGATTCTGCACCCACTGACCTGTGACTTCGTGAGTCAGAAGGAGACATTATAGACTGGTATCGGGCATATGGCCTAATATGGACTTATGACTTTGAACTGGACTGGGTTGGGATGCTTTCTCAGTGTTCCATTCCTTTTGTATATAAACCCTTCCCTTATATCCATATGCGTGTCTGTGAAATTTGTTCTTCTAGTCTACCTGGACTAACACAGTAAGTTTTTTTTTTTTCAAAGGTGCTTTAACAGTAAACAGTGACAGTCTCGGAACCCACAAGGGTTGCTATGAGTAGCAGTGAGTTTGGTTGTTGTGGCTGTTTTTACAATGCTTACAGATCTCTGTGCATTCATTATCGGTTTAAAAACCACCACCACCCAATTCACTTCGATGGGGTCTATTCCTGCTCACAGCGACCCGAAAGGACAGGCTTTCTGAGACTGCCACTCGATATGGGAGGGGGAAGCCTCATCATTCTCCCTCATAGCAGCCTGTGGTCTCGAATCGCTGACCTTCTGTGGTCAGCAGCCTCACACTGAGCCCTGATGCCAATCTGCCCCTAAATGCAACAACTTAAGCGGCATTAAAAACCTGTTGCCATTTTTGCACATATTCCCAGGGGCGCACACTGGGTGCCTCTTGCTCAAGGTCTCAGCTCTTGACAGCCGAGGATGCGAAAACGTGACTGGGAGTGGAGGGTCTGCTTCCAAACTCAGCAGGCAGGCAGTTGTCAGCGTGAGCTCCTGTGCTGGGTGGACGGAAGGTCTCAGTGCTTGAACTGCGGCTTCTAGGCGGCCCACTCACGCCAATAGTCTCTGCCTCCTTCGGTATGCGTCATCCTCGGATAACCTAATCTCCGAAGAGCTGTCCTATCCCCTCTGCCTGATTTTAGAAGTCAATTAAGTCCATTCCACATTCAAGGAAAAGGGATTACTAAAGAGGCAGGTGGTAGGGAATCACTGCGGCTCATTTTAGATTAGTGGGGGTGGGCATCACTGGGGCTCATTTTAGAGGGCATCAGAGCCGCGCATTGTTTTCATACCACAGAAAAATTTCAAAATAATTTCTTAATAGAACTATTTTAGGAATTCACCAATATAAAATGAATATATCTACTCAGAAAGGTAACAATCACACACAAAATGAAACTGCCATGCCGGGTGAAACGCTAAGGGTGTACAGCAGAGCAGCAAGGGGAGCCGAGCAATGAAGTCTCCAGGGAATACCAAAAATAGACTTTGGAGCTGCAACGTGGCACCCTGTCAGACTGGACGGGAAAACACTCCTAAAGGACACCAAACAGACCTGGAGAGATAGGCTTTTCTCTTTTTCATGTCATTGTTTTGTGGTGGTTGTTTCATTTTTTGTTTTCCTTTGCTGTCTTGTTTGTGTGCTTATAATTGTCTCTGCTTGTCTATCTAGATAAGATGGGTGGGATACCTCAATCCAGCAGAATTCCCTTCAGAGGACAGCACTGCAGCCACAGCTCAGGGAGAAGGACGTTTCTGATCAGAGCACACAGGAGCAAATGAAGGGGAGGAAGAGAGAGGGAGCGCATCCTGGCCCACCGAGCCCTGAGGACACCATCCCTGCTCAGAGCAGTGAATACACAGAGAGGACCACAGGCCCGGCCCACTATGAGACATGATGTTCGTCACTGACCCACAGCATTTGGGGAACAACTCAGGAGACGCAGTGCGGGGAATTGCAGCTGATCTGACACCACGACACTGAGGGTGTGCAACAGAAGAGACTGGGGAACAGAGCAACAAAGTCCCCAGGGAATACCAAATACAGACTTTGAGACCAGGGCGTAGCACTCCATCAGACTCATAGAAAACACTTTTCTCTTTTTTGTCATTTGTTGCTTTGTTTTGCTCTGTCTTGTTTTTGTACATATTATTACTTCTGCAGTCTATCTAAATAAGATAGGCAGGATAAAAAATCTGAAGGAGAAAACAACTAGACCACTGGTTCTGGGGAACAGGAGAAGGAGAGGTGGGGAAAAGGAAGTGGTGTTAATAAACCCAGAGACAAGGGAACAACAAATGATACAAAATCAATGGTGAGGCGGGTGTAGGAGGCCTGGTAGGACTTAATCAAGGGTAATATAACCAAGAGGAATTACTGAAATCCAAATGAAGGTTGAGCATGATAATGGGACAAAAGGAAAATAAAGGGAAATAGAGGAAAGAACTAGGAGGCAAAGGGGATTTATAGAGGTCTAAATACAGGCATGTACATATGTAAATATATTTATATGTATACATATGTAAATATATTTATATGTATTTGTAGAAATAGATGTATGTGCATATATTTAAAGATTTAGTATTAAGGTAGCAGATGGACACTGACCTCCACTAAAATACTCCCTCAATGCAAGAACACTTTGTTTTATTAAACTGGCACTCCATGATGCTCACCTTCCCAACATAATTGCTGAAGCCAAAGCAGATACATAAGCAAATGTGGTGAAGATGTCTGGCTAACAAGAGATCTGGGGGTCGTAAAGGCTTGAAGATAAACATGTCATCTAGCTGAGAAGCAATGAAGCCCACATGGAAGAAGCACCTCAGCCTGTGATCATGGGATGTTGATGGGGTCAGGGATCAGGCATCAAAGAACAAAATATCATTGTGAGTCAGAGGGAGTGCAGAGTGGGGACCCAAAGCTCACCTGTGGGCAACTGGACATTCCCTTACAGAAGAGTCCTAGGGAGGAGACAAGCCAGTCAGGATGCAGTGTAACAATGATGAAACATACAACTTTCCTCGTTCTTTAATGCTCCCCTCCCCCCATTACGATCCCAATTTTACCTTACAAATCTGGGTACACTAGAGGATGTACACTGGTACAGATAGAAACTGGAAACACAGGTAATCCAGGACAGGTGAACCCCTGAGGACCAGTGGTGAAAGTGGCGATACCAGGAGGGTGAAGGGAAGGTGGGGTAGGAAAGGGGAACCTATTACAAAAATCTATATATAACCCTCTCCCTGGAAGACAGACAACAGAAAAGTGGGTGAAGGGAGACATCAGACAATGTAAGACATGGACAATAATAATAATAATAATTTATAAGTTATCATGGGTTCATGGGGGTGAAATGGTGGGGGAGGTAGGGGAAAAATGAAAAGCTGATACCAAGGGCTCAAGTAGAAAGAAAATGTTTAAAGAATGATGATGGCAACAATTATACAAATATGCTTGACACAAGGGCTCTGTGTATGGATTGTGATGAATTTTATGCGCCCCCAACAAAATGATTAAAAAAAAAAAGAAAGCTGTTGGTTCCTGGTTATCAAAAGATATTGTGTCTGGACTCTTAAAGGCTGGAAGATAAACAAGTCTGTATGGAAGAAGCGCACTAGCCTTTGTGATCATGAGGTATAGAGAGTATTAGGTATCAGGCATAAGAAGACCTAAAACAAACAATTATAATGCAAATGAAAGAGGTCAGAGTAGAGATCCAAAGTCTATCTGTAGAGAATTGGACATCCTCTCACAGAAGGCTCACTAGGAAGGGAAGTGCCAGCCAAGGTACAGTATAGCACTGATGAAACATACAACATTCCTCTAGTTCTTTAATGCTTCTTCCCACCATCATGACCGTAATTCTACCTTACAAATCTGGCTAGACCAGAGCATGTACACTGGTACGGATAAGAGGACAGATAACCCCCTTAGGGGCAATAATGGGAGTATCGATTTCATGAGGGTAGGGGGAAGATGGGGGGAGAAAGGGGGAAACCGATTGCAATGATCGATATATAGACCCCCCCACTCCCAGGGTGACGAACAGAAACATGGGTGAAGGGAGATGGTGGATGGTGTAAGATATGATAATATTAATAATGTATAATTTATTAAGGATTCACAAGGGAAGGAGGGTGGGGGATGGAGGGGGAAAGGAGGAGCTGATACTAAAGACTCAAGTATAAAGAAAATGCTTTGAAATGGATGATGGCCACATATGTACAAATGTGCTTGATACAAAAGATGTATGGATGGTTATAAGAGTTATAAGAGCCCCCAATAAAATGATTTATTAAAATTAAAACATTTTTTAGCCAATCAACTAATTCCCAATTATAGGGCAAGTTATGGAGAAGTGCTTGTGTTTGGAATGACCTACAAGAATCACAATTCTGAAGTTTAACATGATAGGATGACATAAATCTGAGAAAGAAGCAAATATACAAGTGAGATAATATTTGATTTGTAAATATTATTTTAAACAAACGAACTAACCCTGCAGCACTCACATCAGCACAAAGTCATGAAGACCCGAACTGTGTGCCAAAATACAGCTGTGCTCCTCGGCTGATTTTTGGGAAGCAGGTTGCCAGACCTTTTGTCTGAGGCACATGTGGGTAGACTGGACCTCCAACCTTTCAGACAGCCTGTCAGACAGTAGGGTAACTCTGCACCCCCCAGTTTTGACTCCATCAAAACCACTTAAACACCCACCTGATGGAATTATGTTACTTTTAAAAATAAAACAAAACAAAAGAGCAACCCTCTTCTTTTGATTTTAGAAGTTGATAGAGCAGATCAGCAGTTTTACATTCAACCATTTATACACATTTGTTTCAACTCATCCCTTCCTATTCTCTCAACTCATTCTTTCCTATTTGCTCATCCCATGTCCAACTGGTATTTTTCTGTCTCGTCTTTCTTCTTGAACCCTCGGTCATTGTTAAATACTGTCCTTGATCCCAACTCTTTGATGATTCCAATGCAGGCATGAGTTCTGTTTCAGACCTGGAGGGTGACCAGCAACCATTATCTCTGGAGTTTGTCAGTCTTTATTGGACCACTCACGTGGGATATTACTGGAGCTCCTGTGGTAAGTTTGCTCTATTGAGTCCTGACATCATGAATGTAATTGTGCCTTACCAGGAGTCCTGGTGTTGCCGGATGCTTCACTCTGGACTGTTAACCACACAATCTGCTTCGGGGGAGACTGACTTTCTCTTGTAAGAAGTGAGTCTCAAAAACCCACTGTGGCAGTTGTACCCTGTCCTCTAGGGCTGCTGTGAGTCAGAATGAACTCCACGGCAGTGAGATTTTTGGCTTGAGGTCAGCACACACAGTATGACACATAAGTACATTCTCAGGCAGTAGTGGTCATCGTCGTCATCATTACCAGCACCACCACCACCATCATTATCATCATCAATGACTGTCCTGATGCACTTGGTCCCACTATTCCCCTTCACCTTTGTGATGCGTTCCCGTCTTCTCTCTGGCACATTACGTCTGGTTTTTGGTTCATCCCTTCATGTATTCTCCCTACACCTACTCCTCAAAAAGGCTATATTTTCCAGGCTGTCTTCCACTCACCTGTTCTTTGGGGACCCTATGTAACATAAGGACTTCCTCCTCTATGCCAGGGTATGCAAATTTTGTATTAAAGGAACAGACAGAAGACACTTTCGGTTTGTGGCCTATATAAGCTCTGTCACAGTCCTACAGAAGTTTTCTGCACACACACACAGTCAGCCAGCCTCTGGGTTAACCCTTACTACACTACTAGTCAACCCATTCACAACACAGTTAGCCTTGACTTAGAACACTCAGTCTATTGCATCATAAAACCCAGTCTTTCCTCTTACTCTGTGAGCTACCTGAGGGCAGGGTACCTGCTGTTTGTTTTTACCTACAGTGTAGAATCTGGCATATATGGTCAATACACATCTGCTGAAACACAGAACAAGATGACTGTATAATTTGAGTTGCAACAGCTAAAACCTTTGCTGTGCTTCAAGGAAGAAGGATTTATGCCAGGTGAGCGTTTTAGTAGCTACTAAAAGAAAATACAGAGGGCTCCTGGCTTCCTGCCAGCACCATGCATGGGCCTGGTTGTTGAGATCAGGGCCATCCAGGAGGAAAGGGCGAGAGGAACCAGACTGTATCCTAGAGTGCCAAGCCTTGAGGGCAACACACTTGCATGGAGCAGGAAACTAATAGCAAAACGGGGTTGGGATCAAGTCAAGCCATGGTGACACCCTCCCAGAAGAATAATACAGAAAACAGAAGGTACAGTCCAGATAGTGGCAGGTCTGTCCAGACCACAAGGGTGCAAACTAAGAGGGAAAGAGAAAGTAGACTTCCTCCTGGCCCACCTGGCAGCCCATGCACAGAGAAGACCATAGGGTCAGTCTCACCAGACATTATGTCTGCTTACAGCACTGGAGACATTGTGCTGAAAGTCTGTCCCCACACACAGCAGAGTGAAACTCGAAGGGGAGCAAAGTAACCATGTATCCAAGGAATCCTGAAATAGACATCTGACTGGGGGACAGGGCTTGGTATCTCATCAGACCTCACAGGAAAGCACTCGTAAGGCTCAGCAGAGAAACCTGAAACTATCTGGGTTTTTGCTGCTGTTTTTCTTTCACCCTATGTCTATATAAGACAGTCAGGACAAACAGTCCCAAGAAGAAAACAATGGAACCTGTAAACCTGTGGGGATATTTGAAAGGGTGGAAGTGGGAAGCCAACAAACTCAGGATGAGGAAACAACAAGAGATATAAAATGATGGCAGGGAGGTCTGTTGGGGTTTGATCAAGCACAATGTATCTAAAAGGAATTCCTGAGAGCTGAGTGGAGGATAAGCATGCTAGTGGAATAGGAGGAAGGTGAAAGTAATTAGGGAAAAGGAGGATGCAAAAACTATAGAGGTATAGGCATGTATAAATGTAAATATATTATAAAGAAAGCTATAGAGGCCAATATACATATATTTAGGTGATGTGGAGGTCATGTACTTGATGTCAATTTCATGCCTGGGAGTGTAGGGGTAGAGTCTAACCTTTTACTCTGGAGATATAGCCCATGAGACCTCTGTGTGGGCATGGTTTTTTACTGAGAATTCTGGGAAGTCTTGTGGTATTTCCCAATTGGAGAAGAGAGACTTGACTCAGTCTCCGAATTGGAGAAGAGAGACTTGACTCAGTCTCCAAGACAATGAACTACTGACAAGACGAGATGACAGCATGCTGATTGATTCTGACTCCTGGAGAATGGAGAAGTCAGAGGAGAGGCCACATGGACTTGCCCTGATGGAGCCAAACCTCTGGGGCTGGAGAAGCCACGTAGAGACTCCTGCTAGTGCTGAGATGCTCGGAAGGCCACAGGGAGAACCCTGCAAGCTCTGAGATGCTTCTACTGCCATTGGACATACAAGACTCTGCACCCACTCACCTGTGATTATCCTGGTGTCATCACATGTGCTTCATAAGTTGGAAGGGGACTTTATAGACTGGTATCGGACATATGGGCTAATATCGAACTTATGACCTTGGACTGGACTGGGCTGGGATGCTTTCTCAAAGCTCCATTCCTCTTGTATATAAACCTTTCCCTTATATCCGTATGAATTCGTTTCTCTAGTCTACCTGGACTAACAAAAATGTTAACGTATTAAGGTAACAGGCAGATTTCGAGACTCTGCTCAAGGCCTGCCTAAACACAAGAACACTATGTTCTAATAACCGTGCACTCTTTGAAACCTTCCCAACACGATCACTGAAGACAAAATGAGTACATAAGTGAAGAAAGTGGATGGTGTCTGGCTATCAACAAATATAGGCTTGAAGTGAAGTTAAATAATCAGTCATCTAGCAGGGAAGCCCACATAGAAGAAGCACACCAGCCTGTGTGATCACGAGGTGTTGACCAGATCAGGTATCAGTTGCCAAAAGACACAAAACAAAGAATTAAAGTGATGTAAATGAGAGGGGTTGGAGTGGAGACCCAAAGTCTATCTGTAGACAATTGGACACCCTCAAATCCCCCTCCCCGCCACACACACACACACACACACACACAGAAGGGTTACAAGGAAGGGAAAATTCAACCAGGGTGCAGTATAGCACTGATGAAACATACATGATTCCTCTAGTTCCTAAATTCTTCCTGTCACCATTACCCAGTGCTACCTTACAAATCTGGCTAGACCAGAGTACACACACTGGTACAGATGAGAGCTCCGGACACAAGGAATTCAGGACAGATGAGCCCCTCAGGAACAGTACTGGGAGTAGCAATATCATGAGGGTAGAGGGATGTTGGCAGGAGGGTGAGAAAGGGGGAACCCATCACAAGGTTGGATATATGTACTATAGCCCATCAGTTGAAGGGAGACAATGGACAGTGTAAGACATGAAATAATATATAATTGATCAATAATTCACACCAGTGAGAGAGTGGGGGAGGAAGGGGGAAAATAAGAGCCGATACCAAGGGTTCAAGTTGAAAAAAAATATTTTGGAAATGTTGATGGCAACATATGTATACATGTGCTTAATACAATTGAATGACGGATTGTTATTAAGACTTGAAAAGAGTCCCCCAATAAGATGATTAATAAAATAAAGCTATTCTGTAATGAAAAAAAGAAAAAGAAAACTACAGAGTGGACTTCCTGACCTCAGTAGGAACTTCTCAGAACATCTTTTCTATTCTGAATATGAGAGGAAAATTCAGGACCTGGAAATCCTCACAATTTCAAGCACCAAGTAATATTGCAGACATCAAAATCAAACTGTCCATGGTGGACTATAAAACAGGACATACTTTATAGGCATTGAGAAGCAGCTGTTTCCCCAATCCTGCTTTAAAAGGGGGCTCCCCCTGGGTATATGCTGAGCATGTGGAGAGGGTTTATTTGCTCAGAGAACAGTGACATCAAGCTGGCGAAGGGCTATGCTCACAAGAGAGACTGTCCTGGTGGATAAAATTAAGAGACTAAGAGGAACATATAGTCATTTCAGCATTATGATGAATGAAAGAGGACACACTAATAAACACCGAGAAGTGAAAAGAAAGTTTAAATGGAGAAGAACTGAATATGCTCTAGGGAATACACTAACTGCCAGAGTCAAGTATCACCTGCAATAATAGTGGCTTTGGTAAAGAGCAATTTTAGATAAAGATGGCACTGTTCAGAGGAATAAACAGACACAGAAACTTCAGTCAAAAGCAACTGTGAATATTGAATTTCTATAAATACCTAGCAGAGGGCCTGAACAGACCTAAGAATGCCTGGAAAAGATATCACAGCCCCTGGGGGAGAATTTTAAAATGCTACAAGCTACTTAGAAGTAGGCAATAGACAAAGCTGCACGTTTGACTTTTCACCTCTCCATGTTCAGACTTAACAGTAATATTTTTACTGTAATTAAACATCTGTTGAAATCCTTTTATGGAGCGATAACTCATGTTGTGTGACTTGATGTGTTCTCTAACAGCAATTACCAGGCAGCGCTCTTTAGAATCTTTTAAAATCAGTGACAGATTGCCCAAAGAAGTAAGACAAGCACTGCCTTTATTTGTGCTTATGTACTAACCTGTCATGAATAACTTTACCTTTTTTCATCACATCAAAGATTCTGCTTCTAGGTATGGCTGGCATCTGTCCCACTCCCAACCCCACAGCACCTTCCCGTAGTATCAAAGTCCCTTTTCAAATGCATAGACCTTGTCAGGGAGAGAATAACCAGTAAGAAAGGTCAGCTCCCGCTCACTAGTGTGTGCTTTCTAACCTGCAGTGGTCAGTTTCACCAGTTTCAATCACATCCAAGGAGCTGTTTCTTTTTTTTTTTTTTTTTTTTTTTGTGGGCATCACTGCCTCTGGTGGTTGTGGGCACTACCCAGTGCTGCTCCTAAGAGCCACCGCTGGACTTGAACCACAAACCTGCGGGCCACAGTCCCGCACTCAACCACTTAGGCCACCGGGGCTCAGCCGGAGCCACTTGCCTGTCACGTTGTCGTGTGGTGAGAGCTTGTGTGCTGTGACAATACTAGAAGGTAGTGTTGTCAGTATTTCAGGTGTCAGGAGGGTCACTTCTGGTGAAAAGATTTCAGTAGGGTTTCCAGATTAAGGAGTGGTGAGGAAACTGGCCAGTGAAATCTCATGTCCTGGAACATTGTCTGATACTGTGCTGACAGAAGAGCCTCGCGGGCTAGCAGGAACCCAGACCTGACCGAGGAAGAGCTGCCTCCTCAAAGCTGGCCTCAATGATGTGGATACCACAAAACTGTGGGCACCTCATTTGGTGATGAGGCACCACTCAAAGTAAGAGGACACAGCTGCAAACATCGATGACTGACTGGAAGGGGGATAGAGAAAGAACGAATCTAGAAAAATTAGAAGTCATCAGAAGTGAGCTAGAATACATAAAGATTGATAGCCTAGGGATTGGTGAGCTGAAATGGACTGGAATTGACCATTTTTAATCAGAAAATAATACGGTCAACTCTGCTGAGAATGTCTGCTTGCAGAAGAATGGTGCTGCGTCCTCGTCAGACATTTTGTTAACAACCGGGGACAAGATAATAACCATACACTCACAAGGAAGACTGGTTAATGCAAGCGGTGGACTTCCCAGGCAGGAGCCAGCAAAGCTGAGTGCTGTTTCGCAGGAGGCTGGCTGGCGAAGTCAGGTGCCTCTGGGCACTCCTGAGAGCTGGCCTTGCTGACCACAGAGCGGAGTCTGAGTTGACTGCCTTCAGCATGAGGCTTCCATAGGAGTGCTATGTCCCTCTGGGTATTTATTAACAGAACAAGAGAACACTATTACATGCCCTAATAAAACCAGGCAACCCTGGGAGTTTCTCACTGGCAGTACAGCTTGCTAACTTCCTTGTTAAACCATGAGTTTGGGTTGTGGCAATGGACATTAGAACCTAGGAATCAAGTAGAGAAGACATCACTTGAAAAGATTCTTTGCCAGAGCCTTCAATGGTCCGGGACCCAACTAAGGCAGTGGCTGGGCCCAACCACCGTCTGCTGGTCACCCCAAATGGAACTCTCCAGGTCTCGATGACAACAGGATGCTGTCTTTCTGTTGGGCTGTGAGGTCTCAGTCTGGCCATGGAGGGCTTAGGGTGCCAGCAGGTGAGGGCCAAAATGTGCCAGAGGTCGTGGAAGAGTGGCAAAGGGGATCTACACCCATGGTGGGCTGGGGAGATAGCTGCCATCCCGCCCATGGTGGCTACAGGCTCTCTGAGATGCACCAAGGGTGGTGACCTACTAGGATGTGTGTGTGTATGTGTGTGTGTGTGGGTGGGGGGGGGTGATGACACCACATCAGGGGGCTCAGCCTGACTCTTGCATAAGGGTGATTTCACATAATGACCTGGTCTTTGGAAGCTACCCAAGTTAAGCAAGGAGTAGTGGCTTGTCTCCGCTTATATTTCAAGTAGAGACATTCTAATGATGTTTCACGTTGTATAAAGCATTAACATATGCTCTCGACCATATGCTATGAATGAAAAGCAAAGATAAATCAGGATTTCATTTGGGTTCTTAATGAGACAAACACAACAGTTGATAGTAAATCTCTATGGCAAAAATCATAGAAACGCACTTTTCAGAGTGTGCAGTGGGCGGGGGTTGTGCAGGGTGACTCTCCGAAGGCATCCTTAGCGGATCTGGCCGCTGAAGGAAGAACATGAGGGCGATGTGCACAGGAGAAAAGGCAGAGCGTTCCAGAGCAACAGAAGTGAAGTCGCAGACAGGAGACCAGCGGGGGAAGAAGCCCTTGGACCAGATGCCCGCAGGGTGCTAGGGGAAATCAGCTCTAGGAAGGGTGGGAGCCAGGTGGACGATGGCCGCCACGGGCGGGGTGGCAGCTATCTCCCCAGCCCACCATGGGTGTAAGCACATTGTTCTAAGCACTTTCCTCGGATGGCAGGAGTCTTGTGCCGTCTGTACTTTTCAGAACCAGGGTGGGGCCAGGTGCGGAGCCCATCGCTTGATGGTGAGGCAGAGGGCAAATGCTCCCACTCACAGAGCCTGGGTGCTCACCCTCGCCCTGGGTGTTGCCCCGCTTCCAATTCGCCAAGCTGGGGAGCCCATCCTGGATCGAGATACTTGGCCTGTGGGAGGCTTTTACCCAACCAGAATCTGTCTGAAGAAGATAACAGGACTCAGATAAGAATGGACCAGGTAGGCTTTTATTCCCAGGTGTTTCTTTTTCTTCTGAACACACCTGAGGAAAAGTATTTCTAACAAAACCTTTAGCAATACTGCTGACGTGAGGATCCCCGGCATCTTTTTTTTCTATATTAGCGAGTCCTTGAAGCCCTGTAGCTCCCAAGAGGTTATTCTCCCAAGAGGTTATTAGGGGTGGGGTTGACAATGAGACAACGCATTTCTCAGTGGGATGTGGGAGAAGGTGCTGAGCTCTCTCAGGGCTCAGTGGAACAAGGTTCTGTGTGGGCAGGAACCACAGGGAGGCTCTCAGAGGGCCCAGGCTTGGTGAGAACGGAAGCACCATTTCAGGGAGGCTCTCTCTATCAGATAGAGATGAAGATAAGGCCAAGGACACGACGACAGAGAATTGCAGCGATTAATAACGCCACTAAAATAGTTACAACAAAGTGACATCAAACTCTTTCACTTACGTGTGCTCACATCCATCCTCAAGAAACGATCTTTACCACCCCCAAAATGGTGAGTTAGCATTTTGCAGATGCAGACACTGAGACAGTGGGGGTGGGGGTAAAGTCACTGAGCCTGGCCTAGTTCACTTGACGGCCTTCTTTTCTTATTTCCCTCTCTGTTTTCTCTCTCGAAGCTAACCAAAAGATGGTTGGCTCAGCCTCACCAGAGGTACCACAGAAAAAAGGCCTGGCACTCGGGTCCTGATCAAGCATGGCCATGAGGACCATAGGTAGCTCAGTTCTCTGGAAACATATGAGGTTGCCAGGGGGCTGGGAGTCACAGTGACCAGCCAACTATGGACTGTCTTAGCTTTGTTAAGGTAGCTTTGTTAAAAACACAACCAAGAGGCTGAGGCCCGATGGCACAGAGGTTGACTGTGGGCCTGGGGCCCACGGGCTTGGCAGTTCAAATCCAGCAGCTGTTCTCCAGGAGCAAGACTGGGTAGCTCCCACGATCACCAGAGGGCAGTGATGCCCTCCCCCCCAAAAAAGGTTGAAGTAGCAAAAGTGAAAAGGTAACGGAAGCTACGGTGTGACATTGTTGTCAGGGGCTATCCAGTCCATTCTGACCCGATGCACAACAGAACCTAGCACCCCCTGGTCCTTCACCATCCTCACAATCGCGGTCCATCGCTGCACCATTGTGTCAATCCATCTGGTCCAGGGACTTCTTTGTCGCTGCCCCTCTTTTTTACCAAGCATGATGTCCTTTTCCCGAGCCTGGTTGCTCCTGACAACCTGTCCAAAGTACAGGAGATGGAGTTTCACCATTTTTGCTTCAGAGGGGCATTCGTGCAGGCTGTACTTCTTCCACGCGCATATGAGGCGACGGAAAGCTCGGGCTTGAGTCAGGCGCATCTCATCCGCCGAGTGCCATCCTTGCTCGTCCACACTTTGCAGAGGGCTCGGCAGCAGATGGACCCCACTGCGATGCATCCTTTGTTCTCTGGACTGCGCCGCCATGAGCGCTGATTGTGGGTCCACGCCAGATGCAAGCTTCTGTCCCATCGATCAGGATGCTGCCGACCGGTCTAGTTGTGAGGATTTGGGCCTTTTTTACCTTCAGCTATAATCCACACTGAAGGCTGCGATCCTTGATCTTTACTGGCAAACACTTCAAGTCCTCACTCTAGCAAGCAAGGCTGTGTCACGTGTCTCCCTGCAATCCCAATGCTGCATTCTTCTTCATAGAGTCCAGCCCCTCTCATTATTTGCTCAGCAGACAGATTAAATGAATATGGTGGCAGAATACAAAGATAGCTTATAAGGTTACAAAAACATGAGATAATATAAATGAAACGTCTCGGTGCATAAGAGAGATAAATGAAGGTGAGACCTGAAATCAATCCAAGCGTTATGGTACTCTTCTGTACTGATGGGGCAAAAATTTGATTCTGAGTTCCTATAGGAGTCAGTGTGAAAAGAGAAACTGAGAGAATCCAGGGCTTACAATAAGTAATGACCCCACTACCTCCAATAACGCGACACCTCTGTGTTAGTTCGGTTGATTAGATAAACAGATCTTGGGGCATTCATATGAGAGAATTCATAAGAGAGAATTTTATATCAAAGAGTAATTGCATATTAAGAAAACATCCTAGTCCAGATCAAGTCCATAAGTCCAATATGAGTCCAAAGTTCCTCTACAGACTCATGCAATGATGCTAAATGCAGGAAGATCCAGTGGGTGGAAGTCTTATGAAGCCAGTGGTGGTGGAAGCATCTCCAGGGCTTTGGCAGCCATCAGCATGGCTCCATGTGGCTTGTCAACAGGAAGGTGAAGCTGGGAGAGTGTGTGTTCTGCCTCCAGGGAGGAAGACAGGAGTTCTCAGAATACTCAGGAGAAGGCCATGCCCACACAGAGGCAAAATTAGCTATGACCTGATTGACAGGCTAGACTCTGCCCCTTCGCTCAAGCTGACAGGCGATTGTGTAACTGCCACACCCTCAAAAAAGCACAATTCAAATGGAGGATCCCCTGAAGACGATTCTACTGAAACGGATTAGCACACAGTGGCTTCAGCAATGGGCTCAGACATAGCCACGGTGGTGAGGCTGGTGCATTTCCTTCCTTGAAGGAGTGGGGATGGTTTTGAGGACATCTAACGATTCTGGCGATCCTGCTGGGAAAGCGTTGGGCTGCTAACCACCAGGTTGAGGGCTGTAACCCACCAGCCATACCACAGGAGGAAAGATGAGGCTGTGTGCTCATAGGTACAGAGAAACCTAGGAGTTGCAATCGATGAGATGGCAGTGGGTGGTGTGACCTGGTTAACACAATCACAAAACTCCACACCAGTTGCTGTCAAATCCCTTCGGAGCCCCACCCCGGCAATCCCATGTGTTTCGAGAACTGAGCTGCCTACGGTCCTCATGGCCATGCTGCATCAGGAGCAGAATGCCAGCCTTTTCTTCTGCGGCACCTCAGGTGGGGCTGAGCCAACCATCTTTTGGTCAGTAGTCCAGTGCATAACAATTGTGCCACCAGAAGACTCTGTAGCAATTTTCACAGGAGCAAATAGACACAGCAGCTCCTGCTGGTTAAATAGCAGCTTTGACTCAGGCCTTCAAAGGTGACTCTGGCTATGACATTGTCTTTTAGGTACACAAATGAACTCCCCATGGCTTGGTTTAAAGAACACGAAAAGCACACCAAATTCCATCTACAGCTATCAAAACAGGCAAAACAGTGAATTCACCAGTTGCCGAAAGAGGTTTGGCATGAGGGGAGACGGACAGCTCACGGTGTGGAGGAGGCACAGACCCACCCACTGCAGCCACGGGAACCAGCCAATCTTCAGAGCTGCTGCTATATTTCTTCTTGTAAATGGCTTTAACATGGTGGTTCAGTGGCAAATATTAACACGACCTTTACATCATAAGTTCCTTATGATGACTGTTTCTAATACAGAAAAGCATTATTCCCCAGTGCCAGTTTCTATGTTATACGTCTTGCCACAGTCAGGCCCTGGGGCTAGGGTTTATTTATATTGGCTATTTTATATCTTCCTCACTCAAACCCTCCAGTTTCCCTTACTTTTATGCCAAGGAACAGACAGGGCATTTTTCCTCTTTATAATTTACATATGCAGGAAAGGCATCCAAGGCAGGATGCCCCTTTCAACCGCAGGAAGAGTCTGGGGCCACCTGACTCATCAGCATGAAGCGCCCAGAATAGCCAAGCCGTCTGGCTGGAAGGAAGGCCAGCACCCAGCTAAGGTGACATGTAACGTGAAATCCGTTCTCAGAGGTCAGCGGCGAGAGTCCGGTTACAGCTCAAACAGAATTCTGCCTGATAAGTACTTGACCCGTGACACCACGGATTCCACTGAGAGAGTGGCCCCATCTGGGATGTCCAAGGGCGGGCGTGGGAGCAGATGGAAGGCAGCAGTCAGGGGGGAGATCGCAAACTTTTTCTTCAATGACAGGCGAATCTCCGGGCATGAAATGATTACGTCTGGCCTCTGGAGGGGGAGGGTCCAATGTGTCCACCCACCTTTCCAGAAAAGTCTGGGACCTGAGAGCTCAGGGCTCATGAGCACAGTGCCAACAGTGGCTGATGGAATGAACCAACTTATATTCTGACCGGAGAAGCACGGAGGTGAGACGGGAAAGAGCATGAATGGATGGCAGGAACAGCCTACTGAGAGCATACCAGGAAGCCGCTACATCCTTAGGAACAGGCACATGCCTTCGACCTGCTGAGAATATGCATCTATCAAGGCAGTTGATGAAAATCAACAACCGGGCTGAGCCCCGGTGGCGTAAGTGGTTGAGTGCAGGACTGTGGCCTGCAGGCTTGGTAGTTCAAATCCAGTGACAGCTCTCAGGAGCAGTGCTGGGTAGCTCCCATGACCACCAGAGGCAGTGATGCCCCATAAGAAAATAAATAAATAAAACATTAAAAAAAAAAAAGAAAAAGAAAAACAACAACCACCCAGGCCTGTGCCTGTCAAGTTGATGCCAACTCCCGGCAAACCGGCGTGTGGTGTGTAGAGGGGGTTCAAGGTTGTGCGGCCTGTCAGAGGCGAGTTGCCAGTCCTTTCCTCTGAGGCTCATCTGAGTGAGTTGGGCTGCCAAGCTGGGGGCCAGTCGCTCAGGGAGTACCCGTTTGTGCTACACAGGGGCCCCTGACTGCAGCACAACACGCACCATTTCCTATGGGGAGAATGGTTACAACTATGACTGATGTGGTGGAGGGGGTTCCAGTGAGTTTGTGTCAAAACATAGTGAAAAGATAAAATGTTTCGTTTGAACTCTTTGAAGTTTCCTCCTATAGTCTTGCTTCTGAAAGCTTGTTGTTCTTTTGTGCCTTGCAGCCGATTCTGACCCATGTGGCAAAGGAGACCTCCTCCTGACGGTGCCTCGATTCTCATCTTTTTTTTTTTTTAATCCTTTTATTGCAGGCTCCTAGAACTCTTATCACAATCCATACATAAGTCCATTGTGTGTCAAGCACATTTGTATGTCCGTTTAGGCTCTCCTCTTCATGGGAGTCGAGCGTCAGCTCTTTCCCCTTTGAAGTCTCTGGGGATGTTTTGTTTCACAGCCAAAAGGGTAATTAACTGCTGCATCTCCAGGGACCCTCTGATGCAGGGATGAGCAGGCATGGTAATGACCCAATGGAGATGTGTGGGGACGAGGGAGAGCCTCCTACTCACTGTCGATTTCGACCCACAGCCACCCTGTGGGACAGAGGAAAACTGCCAACGTGGATGTCTGGGGTGCAGCGGCTGGTGGTCTCGAACTGCTGGCCTTGAGGTGAGTAGCCCAGCTTGTAACCCATTCCACTCTCAGAGCTCCTTGGGAAAGCTATCAATACCAGGTAAATGAGAGCAACAGTCCTCATTAAGGGGCTCTGGAAGGCATGCCTGAGGGCTGGTGGGGTGAGGAACTGAGAGGAAACCAACCCGTGGATCTGAAAACTGGTACATCACAATGTGAGATTCAACGTGTCTACCACAACTCCAAACGGAACCCAACACCATCGAACAGACTCTGATTCATAGCAACCCCAGACAGGCTTTCTACAATTGTAAATCTTACCCTTCTCTCAATGAGCTGCTGGTGGGTTTGAACCCCTGATCTTGTGGCTAGCAGTCCATCACTTACCTGATGGAACTACCAGGGTTCCTTCCAGTTCATTCAACCAATTCATCAGCCACAGCCAGTGGCGATAAAAGCAGCAGCGGCTGTCAATGTGTGCTGAGTGAGTGCTTTGTGCCCAGCACGGGACCAAGGCCTTCTGCCCATCACTTCACTGAAGCTATTTCCTTCCTTCCTCTAGGCCTTCCAGGTGGCCTTTAGCCATTTGAAGGCATGTTTGTTCTTTGGGGTGGGGGTGGGGGACCTGTATAGCATGCTACGGGTGGAGGCTGTTGAGGATGGGTGCGATTCACCCAAGGTCTGGTTTGCTGGGGCTCTGACTTATCCGGGCCATGGACAAGGTTAAGGGCCTCCTGCTTTCTCCCACATCCTTGCTTCTGCCTCCAGAAGGACTCTGTGACAGGAGAGAAGGGAAAGAGAATGCCTATTCCATCCAGCTTCCAGCGTTTTAGCTATTGTTAGGGCTGAAATATCTCTCACCTCAGAGTTTTTATTTGGAAAATCTCCAACGCACCATTTAATAAAAACTTTAAAAAGCCACATTTGAGTCACTGAAACATGAAAAAAAAAAGTAGTGATTATTTTCAGCCATATTAAACTTCAACCAGATGTTTGGAGAAACTTTCTTCAAGTATACAGCTCCTTTAATTTGAGTGGAGAGTCATTTCATTTACCCTTGAACGTAACCCACCATAGATTTGAAATAATAACTCTTTTGAGAGCCTACCGACAGACACCATCTACAGAATGGAAGTAACTACTGCGCCTCTCTAATTCGTCTCCCCTGGAATAAGGGGAATTTAAGTGAAATCAATTCAACATACATTTACTGAATGCCTTCTACTCACACAGAAAGGACAGAGCCAAAGAACTATGGGTACATGACATGAATTTGATCAAGGGGAAAAGGCACCTGAAGGGCAGGGCCCTTCCCAGAATGGCTCACTTGATGTTGAGCGTCTAGTGGCAGCCAGGTGAAGACCAAGGCCTTGGGCACTCAGAAGAAAATCAGTGTGAAGAAAATGAAGGACAGGCTGCCTGGTGGCCATGAATTCCCAGGCCACCCACCACCGTGGGGGCAACGTCTGCGCATGGCCCAGCAGTACTCTGGCTTATGTTGTGTTTGCCTGCCAGTGTCTGCTCTGCCACTTTCTCTAATTCGCCACCTGAGAAGCAGCAAGATCTTTTCAGGCAAATTTCCAGATGGAAACACCTCAGTAGTCTCCTGTTATACATGGAATGACACCCATCTTCTCCACCACGGGCCTCAGCTCTGGTGAGTAGGCCTCCTTAGTCCTTAGTCTACTACATGCAATCATCTTGGCTGCTTTGGGTCTCCATGTCAGGTCAGTTCCTGTCCCGTGACTTGGGGCTTAAACTTGTCATACCTGACCAGACACTTGAGTCAGGCCTCAGCAGAATGTCATGTCTGCAGAGGGGTCTCCCTGATAACCGAAAGCAGACTTACCCCGACCCACTTACTTCTTCTGTGACGACTTCCTTTCAAAGCACTCATCACCCACTAGAATCACTACATTCATTTTGCGGCTGATGCTAGGCTCCCGGGTCGATTCTGACCCAGAGCAAAGGTGTGCACGTCTGGATGACAAGCCATCGGGCTCAGTGCCGTCCTCACCATTGCTCTCATGTTTGAGCCCCATGGGGTAGCCACTTTGTCCATAGAGCTCATTGATGGTCTTCCTCTTTATTACTACCCTCCCCCGCTCACCAAGTAGGATGTCCTTGTCCAGGGATAAAAAGCCTACGAAGTACAAGAGATGGGATCTGGCTATGCTTGCTTCTAAGACGCATTCTCAACCACAAAATACCTTCACTGTCACTCATAGCAACCCCGTAGGACAGGGTAGAATTGTCCCTTGATTTTCTGAGATTCTAATTGTTTATTGTGAGTAGAAAGTCCCATCTTTCTCCCTTGGAGAGGCTGGTGGTTTTGAACTTCTGAACTCTCGAATCACACACCAACTCAAAACCATGACGGGCCGCCACAAGAGCTCCTAAGAAGGATCGTGGCTATGCTTTTTTCCAAGGCAGATTTGTTTGTCCCTCTGGCCGCCTATGGCATTTTCAATATTCTCCACCCACACTCTAATTCAAATGCATCAACCCTTCTCCAGTCTACCTTATTCGCTGTCCACAAATGTCACATGTATAAGAGACAACTCAAAATGCCACGGCGGGTCAGGTGCACCTTCATCCTTAGAGTGACGTTTTTGCTTTTTACCATTTTACTGAGGTCTTGTGCAACAGGCTTTCCCCATGCAATAAGCCATTTGAATTCTTCTGCTTCCATGAGCGTAGATTGCAGATCTGAGGAGAAGGAAATCCTTGGCAGCTTCCATCTTTTCTCCGTTGACTGTGATTCATCTGATTACTTTTGTTCCTCTCTCAGACTTGCAGCTCCCCGAGAGCAAGGAACAACGCCACCTGCACCTCAGTATCGCCTGCCCAGTGTGCGGATGGAGCCTCACGGACGGTAATGCAGAGGGTTGCTAACCACCGGGCAGCAGTCTGAAACCATCAGCTGCGGGGCGGGAGAAAGACGGGGCTTTCAACTCCTGGAGAGAGTAACAGTTCCAGAAACCCCCAGGGGCAGCTCCCCTCTGGCCATGAGGACGCTATGAGTTGGAACTGACTGGATGGCAGTGTTTGGTTTGGGTTTTCTTTGGCCCGAGTGTGCAAGACAGTAATGAATTTTTGCTAAATGAGTGACTGAAGTTTATATAATTGAAATCACCAAGTCAGAAACAAAACAAAACAAAGTGAGACACCTTTCTATTTTATTTCATGTTTATACGAATATAAATAAAACCAGACTCCTATAAATCCTGGCTTTCGGGTAGAGGTTTTTCATGTATTCATTTCAACCAGGACCACCCTGACTGAACTTGAGACGCTGAGAGAATGGAGACCAAATGTATGGCTACAATTAGAAAGCTTCAAAATGAGTGCCTTAAAAACCCGGGTCTGGCACACAATGCAGTTTTGTCTGCGGAGGTGGGTGGGTGAGGGTGTGTGTGTGTCCAGAAGTGGTTAGCCCTTTCTCATCCAAAGATATTTGGGGTTGGAAGCAGAGTTTCTATTATCTACGTGTCACAGTGTTCCTCAACCTAAGACAAATTGGGGGAAAAACCCTTGAAGGCAGGCATCAGACCACTAATAGCAGGCAGGACAACGTGGTGCTGGGGAGCTATTGTCCAACGAGCCTCACTCTGCCCTTTGATCTGGGCTGCTGAACCAGGGAGCTGCCTAGAAACTCAGAAGCCCCCTGAGTGTCAGCCCTATCCAGGGCCTAAAATCAAGATCCCGAGTGCTGAGCCTGTGCCCTGTTTGGCCAGTGAAGGCCATAGCTGGTAGGACACTAGGAGGCCAGCTATACCAGGAAGAAGGCTAGAATTGTTTTATTGCTTAGGGATGCTTTCTGGAGGGTCCAGGGTGAGTTCGGAGTATGCTAGATGAATGATAGCTTTTCTCTGATTTGCTCAGTCCCTCGGGACAGTTCCCTTGTGTTTCTAAATGTATTTGATTTCTCTTCCAGTACTAAAGTTCTGCTCAAACTTCGTTGTGGGTAGGATACTGCTCTCATGTGTATGTTGGGTTGCTCTCTGGTTCTGTGGCTGCTAGCCACTGCCGAGGGTTTGGCCTTATCCTAGGGAATGCTCCTGGAATCACAGCACAGTCATTTGCCCGAGATGTCCTCTGCAGGGTTGGGATACTACTTTTGCAAACTGGGCTCCTGGTGCCCTTGCTGGGGTGGCCTCACCCATTCGGTGTCCTCTCCCCAAGGCCAGCCTGTGGAATCCCCGCATCCCACACCTGTAAATAGGCAGAGCACTGACTAGCTGCCTTGTCCCACCTCCCTGACTGTGCATGGATCTAGGGATCACTTTCAGAAACGATAACATAAGTGGTTTCCCCAAGGTTTAGCATCTAACACCCACCCTCAAGCCCACTGCCACTGAGTCAATCCAGACTCCTAGAAACCCTACATGGGCTTTTCGAGGCTGTCATTCTTCACAGGAGCAGATTGCCTCATCTTTCTGCCGTGGTGAGGTTGGTGGATTTGAACTGCCAACCTTGCAGTTAGCAATCCTTTGCAAGTGAGATCACACCCGGCAAAACAAAAGGCCTAGTTGCCATGGAGACATTTCCAATGCAGGGTGACCTTGTGTGTGTGAGAACAGAAGGGGATTCTCGGTGGTGGGTTTTCTGGTAGTTTTCTGCCAGGCCCTTCTGCTGAGGAATCTCTGCGTGGGCCCATACAATTTTGGTGGCAGCTGAGAGCCCATGGGCCATGTGCATCACCCGGGAAACTCCGATGGTGTAAAAGCCAAAGTTGAAGAAAACAAGAGCTGCTTGATCTCCGAGTTCTTTGGCAGGTCAGGTGTTCCACAGGTCCAGGAAAACACGCTCTGGGTGCAAGTCCTTGAGGTCCCCCGTCTTTCCCTTCCTGTTCCAGTGTCTCTGGTGGCTCCTCGCTGTCGACAGAGTGCAATGACAGCCTCAAGTACCACAGGCTGGACCCAACGGAGCTGGATTCCACTTGACTCCGCCCAGAACCAGACAGCACACATGCTGTCTTCGCCACTCCTGAGCTGTCGTCATGTGCTCTCCTGCCAGAGTTCTTGGCTCACACCATGTCCTCTGCCTGGGATGCCCCTTTCTTCTGGCAGAAGCTTCGGCCTCCTTCCCCAAAGTTCAAAGACACAGCACCCTGTCCTCTCTCTCTCCCTGTGAAGCCTCCCTTACCTCCCCCACAGGTAAGACTCAGGATCATGTGCATTATTATGATGGTCGGCATAGCCGACTTAGCATGTTGATGGCTGTCTCTCCTAGTAGACCCAGGAGACTCTCAGTTTTTGGACTATCATTTTATTTTGCCCTTCTTTGAGTACCACGGCATATAACAGGTCCTGGGGTATGGCATGCCTTCCATAGACAACCGCTGAAGCATACTCTGCTGAAGAGCAAGTGTACATCTGCTCTTAGGAGGTCAGGGACAAGAGTCATGAAGGCAAGAACTGAACTGGAAACCAATAAGTACTGTACTTAAAAAAAAAAGACGAAAGAAAGCAAACAATATTATAATTGCTATTTTATAATATGTAGCCTCTTCCACCATAGAATTTTAGGATGTTGATATTTTATTCCACTCTTATTACCCCACCGAAGATAATATAAACAAACATGCAATGCCCTCCTTTCTTTGAGGAAGATTAGTACAGATGTAAACAACGGCAAACATCTATACTACAACGCTTGCTAACACTAACATTTTGTGTAGAGGGAGTGTAGGAGTCCTTCTTGTTAGGACGTGCACTGAATAAGAGGGGGATGCAAAAGCTTTTTTAAAGAGAAGAAAGAATGAGGAGGGAGAGAGGTGTCTAATGCTGGTGTTTTCTGGGTTTTTAAAGAACTTTCTAGTCAAGGAGAAAACGTGGGTTGAATCTGTGATACTGTTGGAATGACTCCTCCTCTGTCTCTTTGCCTCCTCTCAGGGTCAGTCAGCAGTGCCTGTGCGGAAAGATGATATGGCTGAAAAGTGAAGGGAACTCAGCGGGGATGTCCATCAGCAAGGATTCTGAGTGGTGATAGCTATGCCAAGAGACGGCATTATATAATGACATCCAAATAGGACACTTGAGGAATACCTTAGAGCTGGAACAGCTGTCACCTGGTATTTTGGCATTCTTTAAGCATAAGAAGAAATAGCCCCATGGAAACCAGACCACACAGTTTATTTGCTACAACAAGATTCAGAGGTCAAGAAGATTGTCCCCCTCATTTTGTTGCTGGTAACTGCTTAGTCTCATTGACACGTTAGGAATGTACGGAGTCTCAGGAGCATGTGTGGTTCCACAGACACTGTCCACAGGTAGGAAACAGGTACTTCTCAACACACTGGCTTATTTGGGCCTTCTGTTCTATTTTGATCACTATCTGGGACTTTCCTTTCCACATATAGGGCTCATCAGGGGCTCCCTCGAGGCAAGGATGGCGAGAATTCGTCTTACTTCCTTTGGGACAAGTTGTCAAGAGAGACCAATCTTTGGAGAAAGACCTCATGCTTGGTGCAGGGAAAACCAGGCAGGCGTCAAGAGCATGGATCTATCCAGTGGCTGGTGGATGGGCTCGGGCAATGGGAAGGGTACTGCAGGACTGGGCAGTGTTGCTTTCTGTTGGGTACAGGGTCACTTGAGGACACCTAACAACCACTTAGGTCATTCGTCCTACTCTCAGGAGAGGATAATATTTGAAATTCAAAGTCATCAATTTTGGTGCTTGACAGAACCGACTGTTAGGAAAAGGGTTCAAAATTCTGGAATTACAAACCTTCCAATATGTTGAAACATTTGTGCTTTTCTTAACCTTCCAGCTACCTGAGAAGCTGTTCTAAGGGTGCTTCATTCTCTCACCCATTATTCCCTTGGACAAAGAGGCTGCGTTTCTTTATCCATCCACCCCCCTACCGCATCCACTGGATGCTAAGGGCTGGGGTTACAGTGCTGGCAAAAGTGACGACAGAGAGGGGGTAATGTGGCTGGGTCCCTTGGGAGCATAACCATGCCCAGGGTGATGGGAATGATGGGAAGAAAGGGATCTGGGATTCGAGCTATGGAAAAGAGGGGTGCATCCAGGAACACACCTGTCGTGTCCTGCAATTCAACTCTGCTCCTGAACACCACCTTTCTTCTGAATATTCAAAGAAACAACAAGAGAACAACTTTGCATAAAGCACACCACATTTTCAAGAACTAGCCCTGTACATCTCTTGTCACACCTTGCAGAGACCTCTTGTCATAATTGTTAGAAGACGTCTAGTTACAAAGAAGGGGTTATGCTTTCCTGGTAACTTAAAAGTCATCAAGTCACAGACTTGCACATGGTCAGTTCTAAAATGAGACTGAACTATATACCTCTTTCAGCCCAAAATCTCCAAAGAGGAGGAGAGTCATGTTAAGAGGCTTCATCGAGGAGTAAAATTTTGTTCTTAAAAATATTCTTATGGGCTGAGTCCTGGTGACATAGTGGTTGTGTGCAGGACTGTGGTCCACAGGGTTGGCGGTTCAAATCCAGCAGCAGCTCTCCAGGAGCAAGGCTGGGCCTCCCACTCCTACCAGGGGACAGTGATGCCCACAAAACAAAACAAAATCTTAACCTCATCAAAGAAATGTTAAGGTTTGTGAAATCAGGAAGGTTATGAAATTGTGTGAAATATCTTTTGGGTTAAGTTTAAATTGAAACCAGGAAAAAAATTTCTTACTTTTATTGCTTGCTTCTTTACTTGAATGCTTGGTCATCCACCAATCGTTGGAAGTGCAACACCTTAGATACGCTATTCTTGTAGATACCTACACATGCCCCCAATTACCTATTGGGCAAGGGGTTTACACATTTTACCACTTCCTTCCTGTGTCAGTACCTGTTTTAAGTAGCTATTGGTAGTCTGTATTGGGCTCAAATTTTAAAGCTAATATTAGGCTAATGAATATCAATTCCATGGGGACCCAAAGAAGCTTTCCTGAGCTGGAAGTGGATAATTATATTTTAGAATTGTATATAAGCAGAGAGAATTATGGGAGTACTTGAATAGAGGCCCAGTGGAGACTGTGCAAATGGGTAATTTAATTGGGAACTTGAAAAGAGTAAATGGCTATTGTTTCATGAGGTCAGTTGTATTTCAAAAGTCTACGTTGCCGATATAATCTAGATAAAAAGTGGGAAGACTTCCTTTTAACCGTTTTAAAGCTGAATGATCAGAAGGGGAAAGGGACCAATTAGGCCAGTTCTGGTATCTCAGAATTTGGCATGTGAAATGGGAAAAGTTTAATATGTATGCTTCTGTTTTACTAATACAACCCTAGTCAAGCTGTCTTTGAATTGATTCCCATTCTGAGTGACCCTGCAGGACTGAGTAGAACCACCCCTTTGCGTTTCCAAAGCTGTCAATCTTGGTGGGAGGAGCAGCCTAGTGTGTAACCTATTATATCATCAGGTTTCCTTATATAAATAAAACACTATCACCACACTATATTACTACTATACATAGTACAAGTCACAGGCGCTGTGAAGTTTCTTACAGCCACATTAAAATTTTTAAAAATGGTAAAAATAATTCTGATTTTATTCTAATAATTCGGTCCCCCCCCCCCCAACATAACCATTTGGATGTGTAGTAAAAGTGTTCATAATATTTTACTTTTTTTGAGCAATAAGTCTTTGAAATCCAGTTGGTATCTCAGGATTCTGACACATCTCAGTTCACACGAGCCACATATGGCTGGTGGTCAATGGAGAACATAGTCCTCTAAGAGGATTTCCAGTTGAGATTTGGTAGACCGTTTCCTTTGAAAACCATCCTGATGGATAATTTCACCTTGTCGTAGTTTTCTAGGGAGCCCACATGTTAAGAGCTGGGGCTCAGCCTCAGATGGACTTAAATTCAAATCCCAGGGCTCCTATTGATTGGCCTGGCTGATTAAAAATCATCTTACCCCTCAAAACCCCTATCTTCATCTGTAAATTATTAAAAAAAACCCAAAGTTCTATTATTATACCAACCAACAAATAAACAAAACCCCACCAAATCCACTGCCACTGAGAGGATGCCAACACACAGAGTCAGTAAGACTGTGTAGAACTGCCCCTGCAGCTGGTGATTTTGAACTGCTGACCTTGTAGGTAGCGGCTCGATGTGTAACCACTGTGCACCAGGGCTCCTATTTAGAAGAATCAAATTGGGCAGGAATAATCAGCCTCAGAGTGCTTTGTGAAATTATATATATATATATATATATATATATATATATATATATATACACACACACACACACACACACATTATACACACACACACACGTATCACATTGGATAAGGTAGATAGACATTGCGAAGAGTCCCTGGGAGGTACAGTTGGGTTAAGTCCTTGGCTGCTAATTGGAAGGTTGGAGGCTCGAATCCCTCTAGAGGTGCCACAGAAGAAAGCCTGGTTATCTATGTTCAAACACCAGTCATTCAGGACCCTAAGGAGCATAGCTCGACACTGATGGCCACAGGGAACCATGATGATAAAGTTGGTAAGTAGTGAGTTTACCTATAGTACAATATATTATAATACAATACAAGATTGTTGAATACCTGACCAAACGCCTTCCTCTCACCTGCATAAGTGCTGCCCTATAAAGCAAGTCAGAATCTTAAAATGTTTGCAACCTAAAGTGCGAGATGGATTTTAAAACCTGAATAATACAACAATGAAATATGGGATAATAATATCACTACGCATTTGGTTTTTGCTTTAAAGGCTTTTCAACACTTTGCACTACAGTCTCAAGTGACACTGAACGGAACGAACAGGCCTTGGAATTCAAGTTCAGCTCAGCGTTAATAATAGCACACCTCTACAGTGCCTTGGGTTATGGCTGTCAAAGGAGAGGTCGTGCCTTTCCCCCTTAAATCTCAAACAAGGCTCGCCTCAGTTCATGGCTGCAAGGTAAGGTTTAACGTCCATGTAAGCATGTGCTCTGACGATGCTGGTGGCGGTTGTGGCTCAGAGCCTCTGTAGGGCAGCGACGACCCGGGCAAGGGGGCCCAGGTTGTGCCCGAGAGGCATCTCCTCACAGCCAACATGTATCTGAAATTACCCACGAGGTTGTTTCAGAGCCGCCTGCCAAAGAGTGGTGTCCTCTAATCTGGAGAGCAGCTGCTGGGCATAGGACAGCAAGCTCAGAGAGACACACGCACACACAGACACACTCAAACCCACATGCTCTCTCTATACCTGCCTCTACTTGTCTGCTCTGGGCAGATGGCTCCTGGCTGTCGCGTTGCCTCCTCCTGCAGCTGAGTCCAGACAGAACTGATTGTCCGTGGAGACTCCTAGCAAACGGTGAGGTGAGGCTTTGGGCACGGGCACCTCACTTCGGAGTATGACGGACGCTGCCCGGAGAAGGAAGAGGACTCTATTTCGTGTGGGGGCTCCGTCTGTGGTGGACTCCTCACCACCTCGTCTTTGCAGAACTTGCCGAACTCTTGTTGACCCCTGGTTGCAAACTGTCTGTGGCTTTGACGCTCACAACACAAAAACGGAGCGGGTGCCCAGAAAGAAAAGAAGGAAACATTGCTGGTGATCCCCGGATTCCACTAGTGGATTTTAGGCGGGAGAGGAAGAGAGAACAATCACATGTGATCAAATCAAGGTCCTTGCACAAGAAGGTAAGCAGAAGAAATGGGTCTGGGGTGAGTCTGTCCTGGAACAGCCGGATGTTGCTGACACTCTTCACTGGCAGAAGGCAGGGTCTTCAGCAGATCATTGGAGAGGTCGCGGTAGATCTCAGGTAGGAAGGAGAGTTTATGACAAATGGTGAGACTTGTAAGCTGGTAAGAGTAAGACCCATGAGCAGTGAACTATCCAGACAGTAGTTATGTTTTGCAAAATTGGTAAGCCAGAAACAGAGGTAAAATACAAATTTAGATTCCTCCCCTTGTAACAGTAAGATATGTGCTTAATGATTAAGAAATGGCTGGGGGCAAATGACTTTTCTTGTTAATAACTTGATTTTGTAAGCAGATGTCAATGATGAATAACCATTCATCACAAAATGATGGAGACACATTCTAGATAGCTGGATTAGGGAAGAGGAATTCTCTTTTCTGGGAAAGATTGGTAAAATTATAGCTTTCTAAAATAGCTGATGGATTTTTTTTTGTACACCGTTCACATTTCCTTGATAAGTTTTGACACATGGAGACGAGACTACAGAAGCCGGTTTTTTAAGACAGGATTCTTGGAAAGTCTTGGGAGATACCCACTGCGAGCTTGTTTTCTGACTCACCCCAAAGACGGCAACTGGACCTCCATGGGCATGTGACCCCTCCGTGTAGGGGGAAAATAGTGCCACGGTGGGCAGATGGCTGCCAGTGGATATCAGAGAGAGTTTTGCTCACCATACTTGCTCACTGAAAGTATCATTCATTCAATGCTTACAGCAGGAGGCCTAGTGGTCATATGTTGGGCTGCGAGGTGCATGCCTTCAAGTTCAAAACCCCCAGTTGCTCCTTAGGGGAAAGATGGTTTTCTACTCCAATAAGCAGTTACAGTCTCAGAAACCACAGGGGGTCACTATGAGTCAGCAGTGAATTTGGAGGGGGTTGGAGATATACTTTTAAATACAGGAGTCTCGTGTAACAGCTACGTGGTTAGCTAAAATGCTCGGATATCTTCCCTCCTTCATAACAACTGAGGACTTCTTTTTCAGTCTCTCCCTAAGTCTCAGGAGAGGTGATGTATGCATACTATTTACCTGCACTCACCATGTTCCACATGGGCACTGAATTTGCACTCAAGAAGGCAGGGCATGGTGTCTTGTGGGAAATAACGCATTCAAATGAGGGCAGCATTTCTCCAGCTACAACTAGAAATGCTTCCCTTAAGGCGACACTTTCCAACGAATAATCTGCTACTGCTCAGAAACCAATACGTTAAATAAAATATTTCTCAGAGTCATCACTTGAAACTATTATGAAATTTCCACCATACCTAACTACAAACCAGCACACGAGGAGCGGCTTGCTGTTGGAAATTTCTTGAGGCAGCAATAATTTTCATGGGTGATTTCCACTTCCTTACAACAAACATGTAAGCAATTAAGACAGGACCACTCTGAAGAGAGTTCTTCAGGTAATTTCTCAGAACAATGCAGAGTTTGTGGTATCCGGTGCACAAACATTAAGTGACAGATCTGGGATATAAAAAATGAGTGATTAGCACTGGGGCATAAAAAAAAGTGATTAGTGATTATTAAGAAAGGGTGCTAGCTTTTCTTTGAAAAACGTTGACGTCTGTTGTAATTTACGTCTAATTATCAATTTACTTTAACTTCTTGAATGAAAGGATTGTCAGGCACACATTGATCTTACATAGTAGCCCTGTCATTGGAGAAAGAGATAACTTTGCTGTCTCTTCCACGTGATGGCGCCCTTGGCAGACCACCGCACTGAGAGGACTAATATTGCGACTTGCCAAGAGCCGGGCGAGTTCAAAGCTTGGGGGAGGGGAAAGTGACATGCCTCGTACTTCTTCCCGCCCCTCTTCAAAAGAGAACTCACAATATTTTTTGTCTCAACCTAAAGCAGACGTTTACATTACTGAAATCTACCCCCATCTATCCAATATTTAAATTTTAGGGCATTGATATTTACATTCTAGCAACGCATTCCAAGAAAAAGTTTACTTTGTCTTAGACAAGAACTAGTAACTAGCAACATTCACCAATCATTTATATGTCACAGTGTTTGCTTGATTAGAATTCTCTCAAAGGTCACTGCCATAGGGTTGGTTCTGACCCGTATAGGACAGGGGAGAGTTATTGCTCTGTGGGTGTCTGAGACTGTAACTCTTGTCTTGTCTTTCTTCCTGGGAGCAATTGGTGTTTTCGAACTGTTGACCTTGTAATTAGCTGTCCAATGAGTAATGGCAATTATGCCACTCGGGCATGTTCAATTGTCCATCCCTCCATCCATACTTCCATCCATCCACTTACTCAAATATTTTTGAGTGCTGTGCTTGTTGCTAAGAATTCTGAAGTGCATGAAGCAAACATCGTTCCACACTCCCAGGGGGCAGGAATCTGCAGAGATGCTAGGACTAGTGGCTTGAAGCTGTATATTTTGCATCTATATGTACACCAGGAGATTTCAAAACCTCTTTTGGAAATGTTCATTATCTTCCCTGCATTGTCTTTTCATTTCATTTGTCCATGAACATTTTGAAACACCCTCATATTTTCTTCCTTATTCCTGTTTACAAGAATTAAAGACAACAGATTATTTCCCTATTTTACAAAGGGGGGGGGGCTTAGAGTTTGCAAGTTATATTAATAATTCTAGAGATAACAGAGATGGAATACAGACTTAATACATACAAGGAGGATTCATAAAGTACATGGGAAAATGGGATTTTCCCACAAGCCTTTTGAAGCTCCCTCTGGTACCTGACCTTCTTGGGCGGGGGAGGGTGTTCTAACGTTTCTCTTCCAAGATACAGATGTGAGACAAATGTCCACGCACTGATATTGTTTATGTCTTCAAAATTGAGTCAGACAGGAAGGCTGTAAGGAATGCTTTGGACAGAATTTGTAGTATAGCTACATAGCTATCCCACATTCAAATCTGATGGAAGTTCAAAAGGCCTCTGTCTAACCCGTGTGTGGGAGGCTTGTTATTAGTTAGGGGTCATCTCTAAAAAAAATAGCAGGACAGCACTGTACCCTTTAGTCAGACAGTCCATTTATGATGCCGCAACAAAACAATCTCTGAGCTGTCAGTCACTCCTGTGCTCCTTGTGGTGAGGCTGTGCTGCAGGGCAGGCGGGGCTGCCCCTCCTTGTTCAACAGATGTACAAAGTGGGTCGCAGACATCCAAAGGACAGAGCCAGCTGATGTTTGCTCAAATGCATAATGGCATGAAATACTTCACTGAATGAAGGACTAGCCCCAATTCTGAGTTTTCAACATGAATGCACATAGGTCTGGGATACAATTTGAAGGTGGTGTCAGTGACTGGAAACTGCCCCCAACGAAGAGGGCCTCTTCTCCCCTGGTCTTCCTGCCCCCATTCTCCTTCTGGGTATTCTCCCCTCAGTCTTCCCCTCGACTTTTGGGGAAAAACAAACAAAATGCAAACACAAACAAAAGCACAGTCTAACTGCTAAAGCAGATAATCAGTTGTTGACTTTTCCTTTCCATGGGTAGAAAAGTGATGTAGACTATAAAAGAACCAACTGGCCTGTTCACTCTAAACCAACTCTTAACACCATTGTAAAGAATTTTTAAAGTGTGTGTGTGTGTGTGTGTGTGTGTGTTTAGAATGAGAGGAATGAAAAAAAATACTACTGGCTTGTTCATGATTTTCAAGAGTTGGCGACTTTTTAAGGTGGAAAAAGAGCATATTCACCCCCATGCCAGCGGGAAAGGAATTTTAAACTGCCTGCGAGGGCGCGCCACCAGTCTAGAAGCAGAGCGTTTCACATCAGATTAGACCAGAGGTCCACTCTGTGCAGATGCTGCTTCTGGCGAAAGCATCAGTGGGCCCTTTGTGGAGAAGCCCTTTCTGATGGGTGAGAGAGAGAGGACATCACAGGATAACAACATTCGCCATAGAAACAGCGTCAGCGTGGCTAACGAAGAGCTAGCAGTATGAGGACAGCCAGAACTGAGCTGCGCAGTGTGACGTGAATGAAGGGCTTTCTGATGGATTTTGAAGGAGTAAGCTGATCTACTGGTAACTAAGACACCGAGAGGTAACTATGTAGGGCACCAAACAAAGCAAGTGCTGTCTATTCGTAGCTCCAACCAAGCAAGGACACTAGGACTTCACTTCTTATAGTCTTCCTAGAATATTATTTTGAATCTCTTCAGAGACCCGGGCTACTTTTCTCTCATGGCGGTGGCTTGGGGGTGGAAATCTCATTGCTCTCGTAGTGGAGCTCGGAGCCCCGTCTTGACTCCGAAGGTGGAAATCAGAAGGAGCTGGCAATGTGGATCAAAGCTGCTTCTGCGCATGTCTAAAGCTGCTGGCCCAGCCCTGACGCTGCGTGAGATACAGGCAGCTGCCTCCAAGCCGTGGTATTAAGCTGCCGGGTTGCGAGCAAGGACACGGGCTCCCAGTTTCAGCTGCTCCGAGCATCACCATAGGGGAGCTATTTTAAGAACCTTTGAGTTGGACCAGGGAGCATGTGGGGTTAAACCTGGTGTTTTTCATCTCAAGTGTAGATTTCAGCAGGTGCAGTTAGTAGGTCAACAAGTTAAAACTTAAATAGGACTTCCTTCCAACCCAATGCAAGCATCATTTGTTCGACAGGAGACAAGCACGGGGTTGCAATAAGGACACATTTTTTTTTCAATGAAGGAAAAAATATTTAAAACTGGATCAAATGAACCAGTTAAGGTTCAGTGTGGTAACAATGAAATATGCAACTTTCCTCTGTTTCTCAAATACTTTCTCCCACCTCCTTCATGATCCCAATTCTACCAGACAAATCCAGCTAGCTCAGGGGTTGTACACAGGAGTTGGAAACATGGGGAATTTAGGATAGATGATCCCTCAGGACTAGTCATGGGAATGCTGATACTGGGAAAGTGGAGGGATAGTGGGATAGAAAGAGGGAACCAATTTCAGGGATCTACGTATAACCTCCTCTCTGGGGCACCGGCAACAGGGAAGTGAGTGAAGGGACACATTGGACAGTGTACGATATGAAAAAGTAATAACAATTTGTAAATTATTACAGGTTCATGGGGGAGGAGTGGGAGGGAGGGGAGGGAAATATGGGAAGCTGGTACTGGGGGTCTAAGTGGAGGTAGAATGTTTTGAGAGTGATGATGGCAACAAGTGTGCAAATGTGGCCTGCATACAATTGATGTATGCATGAATCGTGATGGGAGTTGTATGAGCCCTCAATAAAATGATTCATTTAAATAAAGGGGGGGGGAAGGAGGAGGAGCTTATATTGAGAGCTCAAGCGGAAAATATTTGGAAATGAATATGGAAATATGTGTACAAATATGGTTGATACAAATGATGTATTGAATGTTGTGAGAGCTGCCAATAAAATCATTGGGAAAAAAAACAATAAAAAAGTCACAACTTTTCTGTCTAAATCATTGTCTGGCAAAATTTTAGTTAAGAACAACAAAAACAGGGCTGAGCCCCGGTAGCGTAGTGGTTGAGTGTGGGACTGCGGCCCATTGGCTTGGTGGTTCAAATCCAGCAGCAGCTCTCCAGGAGCAAGGCTGGGCCTCCCACTCCCACTCCCACTGCCACCAGAGGGCAGTGATGGCCCCCCCACCAAAAAAAAGAGCTAGTGGGAAAATTCCATTATCTGCCACTTCTATTTTTCTGCCAACTGTTGGAAGCCTCGTCATATGTCCATTTGTGCAAATGTCCACTGATCTCAGGCTTAATTCTACCAATTTTTCTTGGGACGTGATTACTCCTTGGACTGTTAACTGCAGGCAAGATGGGACTTTCTACTCCTGTAAAGCATTACCGTCTCAGAAACCCCCAGGGCAGTTCTACCCTGTCCTCTACGGTCGCTCGGACTCAGAACTGACTCAGTGGCAGTGATAGTTTGGGATTGGTTCTACCAAGGATGATATCCCATCTTTCCTCTTCAAACCAGAGCTAGGCTGATCGCCAGTATTTTGAAGAGTGGGAATGAGTAGAGAAGCTACGATGGACTCCATCCCAGATTTGAGGTTGGGGAGTGAAGGAAGTGTTATGGCTACAAATTACTGTACCTGCTTCTTCACTCAGTGACACTCGAATGTGATAGTTCCTAATTCATTTAATAGCTAACTAATGCATCCAAACTCAAAACTCATTGTCATCGAGTTGATTCCAACTCATGGTGACTATTGGGTAAAGGAGGACTGGCCCTGTGGGTTTTTGATATGGAAACTCTTTTGGTGAGTCGATAGCCTCATCTTTTTCCCTTGGAGTGGCTGGTAGTTTCAAATTGCTGGCCAAGAGGTTAGCAGTCCAATGTGTAAGCAGCGACACCACCAGGGCTTCTTCAACAAATGTATCACTAACCTTCAAATGTCAAGTATATTTTTAGTGGCTTTATTCTAACTTGCCACAAATGGTAGACAAGCCAAACGCCCTTCAGCTGTTAAAGTGGGAAAGTCAAGTTACAGATGAATTAGTACAGCCATACTATGAAGACAGCAATTCTGCGGTAGTTACATAATCTCATGTCAATATGAAGAGATATAAATGTATAACGGTGGAGTTTAGCTTGAAAATCTAAAGAATTATCGATCAGGCTGATGACTTCAGTTGGAGGTACAACTAAAATATATAGTTCTCTGGAGGCCTCTCTCCCTCTCTCTCCGTTTTCCTGCTTGCCGGACAGCCAGAGGTGTGGGAGCCCTGTTTTTCAAACCCTTTGGTGTCACATAACATTTTACCCACTGGCTTGCGATATTTCTGCATTCTGCATCATTGCATGTGGCTGCATGAATCAGAACGGGGACTTATGGACTAGTATCGGACTTATGGGCTTGAGCTGGACTGGGCTTGGGTGTTTTCTTGAGATAAAGTTATTTCCTACACATATATGAGTGCCCTGGATTTGTTTCTCTAGTCAACCCAGATACCAGTGGTAACACAATGATATAGATGACTCAGTTCTAAAGAGGTGGCATATTGAATGAATCCATTTATACGACATTCTTGAAAGTGCAAAACTATAGTATCAGAAAATAGATCAGAGGTACCACTGACTGAGGGGTTCACTATGAAGGATTACGAAGGCAGGTGACAGAGATGTCTTGATTGTAGTAGTGACAAAATGGCTCTATGAGTTTGTAAGGCTTGCAGGATTGTACACTAAAAGTAGTGGACTTTATGAAAGTTATAAATAAATTAATTTTAAAAATCGCCATTGCCAGCTGTATGGCTCTGTACTGGAGACTTCCCATCCTAAGTTCAACCCAGCATATTCTGATTTAGTGGCTGTGGGACTTAAATAATAGCTTGCCTATTTGAATATTAAGAGTGTAGGGGTGGAGTCTAGGCTGTCAATCAGGATATAGCTAGCCAATGAGGCCTCTGTGTGGGCATGGCTTTCCTCTAAAGAGTTTAGGAATTCCAGTATTTTCCTCTTTGGAGACAAGAGACACCTCTCTCTTTCTGCTCACTCCCTGGGAGGTATTGCAGCTGACAAGACACATGAAACTATGCTAGTGCTCTAAGCTGCAGAAGGCACGTATAGATCCCTGCCAGAGATACCGACAACAACACTGGATCCAAAGATTTTTTCCCCACTGGCCTGTGGTCGTCCTATATTCAGCCTCATTGCGTGTGTTTCGTGAGTCTGAAGAGGGCTTTATAGATTGATATCAGACATATGGGCTAGTATTGGATTGATGGGCTTGTTCTGGATTGGGTTGGGATGCTTTCTCAATATACAATTGTTGTTGTCTATAAAGCTCTTTCTTATATACATTTGAGTGCCCATGGATTTGTTTCTCTATTCTAACCAGACTAACACAGTACCTATGGATTGAAGTTCTTGCTTAAGTTTTCAAATGGCAGGAGTGGGGCAGGGCGGTGTGTGTGTGTGTGTTGGTGGGGGGGGGGGGGCGACAGCATGGATTAAAAAATGTTAGGACACCAGAACAAGCAGGAGAGTGAGGTGCATGGAGAGGCTTGAAAAATGACTGATATAATCTATGCACTTCATTTTACAGAGGCAGAGCGAAGACCAGGGAAAGTTCTCCCAAGGTCTCAGAAGGACTTATTGGCAGAGAGACTTTTTAGAGGTTGTTTCAAATGATCAACATATCTCAGGAAACTTACTCTCCAATTACTCTTGTGCAACACTGTCAATATTGCATTGTCTAATGAAAAAGACATGGGGCAAAAAGTAGGCAAAAACTCTTAAGTAGCTGCCTTCCAAATGTCAATGTTGAGAAAGTGGCCAAAGGCAGCTGGCTTCTGACAACCACACAGCTACAAGAAAGTAAAATTTGAATTCAATAGCCAGACAGACATTACTGCATTCCTCTGTCAAACACTACAGCTATCTCCACCACCATTAGGAGGCAACACATTCGGTATAGCTGAACATCAGAAAAGACGGTAACCCAGGCCAGGTTTTGAAAGGGTAAATAGTTTGTTCAATATTTCACTTATTTATGTCACCAAAAAAGGATGTGCCAGACCCACTCATTGGCTCTAGAAGCCAATGTTGATCTAGGAATTACAATATGCACATCTACTGCCATAGAGTCAATTCTGACTCGCAGTGACCTGACAGGACAAAGCAGAACTGCTCCATTCTGCTCAGGTTTCCAAGACTCAGCCTTGATGACAGCAGACAGACTCATCTTTCTTCTGTGGATGGTCTGGTGGGTTTGAACTGCTGGCCTCTGGCGAGAGCCCAGCACTTACCCCACTGTGCCCCCTGCACTAGGCCGGTGGTGGGTCAGTGGCTTCATTCTTGCCTTCCACAGGACCCCGGGCTCTCCCCGTGGCCATCACAGGAATGTCAGCAGGAGCTGGGTGCTGTTAGGATGGTGAGCTGGTTTCACAACAGCTTCTAGACTGAGACCACCTGGGAAGGAAGGCTTTGGGATCCGCTTCTGAACATCAGCCAGTGAAGCTGCTGGAGGTCACGATTCCCAACTCCTCCTGGGGATGAAGCGGGACCAGAGAGCTTTCCCTTCAGTTCTGCAGTGGGGTTGCCATGAACTGGGGGGGGGGGGCGCAGACCTGTACGCCACTAACAACAACAGCCGGAGCAGCAACACCCAGATAAGAATTTACACCAAACCTTGAGAACAAAAGGTGCGGTGTGATTGGAGGAAAGAAGATTCCAAACCATTTCCAAGTCAGAACTATGCCATTAAATGAATGTGTTCTTCATGACTACGTGTCTAAGACATGCTAAGGGCTGCATTAGGTATGGTGTTATGAGTTGAGATTTTCCCAATGGTGTCATTGGGTTCTTCTCCCCATTCTATTGAGCCTTCACACAGCTACTTAACTTCTCGAACACCCATAAAACTACCTCTGCTGGAAGCAGGAAGGCAATAGAAAGTGCTCAGTAGAGTTTGCACACAGTAAGGGTACATCGGTACTAAAGTGTTCAGTCTTTAAAAACGGGGCAAGCGAGGCCCTTCTGAGAGGCTGGCAAAAGCTAGGAGATCTACAAAGGAGCACAACTCATACAAACACACAACGCTGTATCCTGAGGACCCAGTTAAAGACAAGGCTTTGCCACATACAACGTTACTCTAGTCCTTTCATGCTCCCTCCCCTTCCCCATCATGACCCCCCATTCCACTTTACAAATCCAGTTAGATCCCAGCATGCACACTGCTACGGATAAGAGTAACACAGGGAATCGTGGACAGGTAACCCCCCTCAGGACTAATAATGAGAGTAGCGATACCAGGAGGTTAAGGGGAAGGTGTGGGGTGGGGGTGGGGCAGGGGAAACTGATTCCAATGGGCAACATACAACCCTATCCCAGGGGATAGACAAAAAAAGAGTAGGTGAAGGGAGCCAGGGGCCAGGGTAAGACATGAAAAAAAAAACAAACGCTAATTTATAACTTATCGAGGGTTCATGAGGGAGGGAGGGAGGCTGGGGAAGAGGGAAGATGAGCTGATACCAAGGACTCAAGTAGAAAGAAACTGTTTTGAAAATGATGGCAACATATGTGCAAATGCGCTTGATACAATGGATGGGTATATGGATTGTGAGATGAGCTGTCAGAGCCCTCAATAAAATGATTTGAAAAACAAACAACAAGCCAGGCTGTCTGCTCCCGTCCAGACTGATAGTCTCTGAACCCCCGTGGGGCAGTTCTCTTTTGCCCTGTAGGGTGCTGCCAGCTGGAATTGATGGGGAACATTATCCAGAGCAGTGGTTCTCACAGTTCATGTTGTGGTGACCCCCAACCACGAAAGTGCTTTCCTTGCTACTTCCTAACTGTAATTTTGCCACTGTCATGAATCAGGCGACCAGTGGAAGGGTCGTTCCACCCCCTGAAGGGGTCACAACCCACAGGTTGAGAACCACTGATCTACAGCTCTTCAGGGAACAGACATTAGAATAAGAAGGGGGGGGGGACGGGGATTGGGGGGGCCTGCCTTAGTCAAGCGCTGGTCTGCCAACAGAAAGGTCAGCAGTTTAACCTGTGGCAGTCTGCCCCTGTAAAGATGACAGCCTCAGACGCCTACTCCCACTAGGTCCTGGGACGCAACACTGATTTGAATGCATCTTCTTGGTGACCCTAACTAGGCTAAGAGCACTTGTCTATATACTATATGCCCACAGATAGGCATACATTAAAAAGGCTCGATTTTATGGTTTCCCTAATTTCAAAAATGGCAAACTATTTATCCAAAGGAAACTACCCATCTCCTTGACCAATGTTGCAGAAGTGGACGTAGTCTTTTTTGTCTTAGAGAGATTCTTTGGCTGTGAGCAAATTACTGCTTCTTGCAATGTATTGCTCTCTTCTCTCATACAATTTAAATTATGTTGTGGCCATTTCATACTTAAAAAAAAAAAAAAAAGACGTGGTAATTTATGGCCCCATAGTCTGGAGTATTCTGGGGAGACAATGAAATTCCTCAATGCTGCACATTATTCCAGAATGGGAAACAGCTCTTCCTGTCCAGCAGTAATTACTTTTTGAAACAGTACCTGGGGAGAATGCTAATGGCAGAGCCCCGCATGACTCCTTTTAAAACAAGGCACTTCCATTGGGATTTATTTGTTCTTGCCTAATTTGGAAAGACAACATTTGTACACACAAAATAGCAGTTTTACTACCCTCTCGTTACGTGGTTAGGTCGGGTTTCAGAGGGCCTGCACTGGTGCCTTCAGGAGCTGCCAAGCGTGGGGAAGCTAGACTCTGTCCGGTTCCAGGCATGACACCATGTGTCTCTATCCCTCTCAGAACAGGCCGAGTGACCAGGAAGTTCCACTACGAACAGAGTGCCAAGACAGGCCCTCGTGCCTGGGGAAGGGAGGAGAAGAACCTTCATCTATTTGAAATTCACATGCACTTAGTCATTTTCCCAGATGGTATCATAAAACGGCAATCATGACCTAAATAATCTAGTTATTTTGGCACATAATTCTATTGTTATGCCCCCAGCCACATCTGGATTGCTCATTTGTACAAGGCAATTTCAGCTGAAATGAGAACTCAACGGGTCCAGCTAGGAGTCTAGGGAAACTCATCTGCATATGAAAAAATGATTCTCCCCCCCCCCCCCACGCACCCCACCTCTGCTTGCCGCAAAGTATGAGGGAACATGCAGAGTTCACCTGTACTGGCGGCACTAAAACAGTAGTCTCCTTTGGACGGCTGGCTACAGATTTACATCTCTTGGCTCCCTCACAGGAACCACAAGGATTTAATGCTTTCAGATTTAGAACAGATTCTTGGTCGTGTCAACATGCCAGCTGCTACTTCAATGGGGCACTTGCATATCTACTCTTTGGCCTGATGTTGTTGCTGTTCGGCGTCCTCTATTTGGTTTGGGCTCATGATGGCCCGAGGTGAGCAGGGGGCAACAGCCCCAAAGGGTTTCCCATGCTGGGGTGTTGCAGGAGCAGCCTGCCGGTCTTCCTCCTTGGGGTCTCTGGGCCTTTGGGCTAGTCGTGATGCGCTTGGCTGCTTGTGCCACCCCCAAGGCTTGTTTGCTTTTACTCATTATTAGACAGTTTTCCCCCTTAGGTTTTCTTTATTATACTTTTATTATTGTTAATTGCAAAATGATCACTGGCACCGTCCACTTTCCAAACATGTGACAACACAGTGCGGGGCTTGGAGTTTGGGGCTGGGGCTGGAACAATGTGACACACCCTATTGGGTCAATCAGATGGGGCTGGGCCTGTGTGAAGACTGCAAAGGCAAGCTGCATTCCCAGAAGCACGGGAACCCTCAACAAGAGCCCACAGACACCATGGATGACACCACGAGCAGGCAGACCTCCCCATGCGATTTCACCTTCCCCTGGTGAAGTTTGGTCCTGGATCCAGAGCTGTGGAACTTACACAAGACTCAGTGAGGCAAGCACACTTATGAGCCACTGTGGAAAAAGAACTGGCCGACGTTCAACCATGTCAAGACTAAGTGTATGATCAAGACTCAGTGGTACTGAAGGACGAAGTCCAAGCTGCACTGAAGGCATTTGTGAAAAACAAGGCCCCAGGAACTGATGGGATCAGTTGAAAGCCTGGAAAAATCTGGTGCTGGGCTGGAAGCACTCATGCCAAGAATTTAGAAGACAGCTACCCGGCCAACCAACTGGAAGGGATTCGTATTTTTGTCTGTTCCAAAGAAAGGTGACCCAACAAAAAGCAGAAATAATCAAACAATATTAGTAATATCAAATGCCAGTAAATTTTTACTGAAGATCATTCTGATCTTTACTGATAGCCTTGTTGATATTAGATGGATCTTGGCTGAATATAGAAAATAGCAAAAAGATGTTTCCTTTTGTTTCAATGAAGATGCAAAAGTCTTCAATTGTACAGATCATAACAATCAATGGAAAACATTTTGAAAAATGGGAATGCTGAAGTACTTAATTGTGCTCATGGGGGATTCATACCAGGATCACCAGGCAAGTGTTCAAATAGACCAAAAGAATGTTGTATGCTTATAATTGAGAAAGGTGTATGTCAAGGTTACAGCCTTTCACAATTTTTATTCAATCTGTCTGATGAGCAAACAATCTGAGAAGCTGGACAGTTTGAAGAATAATTCAGCATCAAAATTGGAGGAAGGTTCACAAACTGTGGGGTACCAGCCCCCACAATCGAAAAGGACCAAGGGGCGGTTGTTGGGCAGAATTGACCGGCAAAATTAAAGAGAATCAGACAAGATAAAACATGCAATTGCTCACCTCTGGATGGTTATGATCTCAGCAGTCAGGTTCCCGCAGAGAGAGCAAATATATTTTCAATTATGGCTTATACACACTTAGGGGACATGCAAGCCTCCCCCCCCCCCCCAAATACATCATAACAGGAAGGTGTGTACCCTAGGCATATGTGCAATAGGAGGGGAATGAGCTAGGGGTGGACTTGCAATTGAAAAGGGAGGCACTTGGGGTACACATGTGACATTTGGAACTTGAAGTCAAGATGGCAGCTTAACCATGATCCCCCTTGAGATGGCCTGACCTTGTCTTGAGGCTCTCCTTCAGGGGAACAATCCATTGTTCTTATCAGCAGGGAGTGGACCCCACCTAGGGTGGGACAGACTACATGGAGGCTGATTGTTCTACATGGCTGATAGCCCTCAGACAGAGAACTTTAAGCAGTTGACCTCCAAGTGTATAGCCATGGATTATCAAGCAGCATCTTGGGTTTGGCATATAATATGGGGCAGAGGCAAGCCGGGGAGGAACCTTTCTGTATTCCAATAACAACCTGTGACAGTGCGGAAAGGACACTCTGGGCACACCTGACCTCCTTCAGCTAGACAAGTGGGAATAAGAATGCAACTCCAGCAGAGGTAGACATGTCTCCAAACTCCAACCTCCTTTATCCTTTATTGACACCAATCATTCCCACTAAGGCACCCTAGTTCTCAGCCAGGTTCAATAATCTCTTCCAACGGCCACACAGAACTCAGTTAAAAGTCAGCTGTTCCAAGGGACGAAGCCTGTGCTCCCTGTCTCATAAGACAATTTTCCCCTGACCTTTTTGAAACCATCACTATATGTTTGACTATACTGTCATACTGATTTCATTATGTTACCCTTCTAATGTTTAAATTTACTCTCCTCGAATGTGTCGATAGCAGCCCTGCTATTAAAATACTCAGCTGCTAACCCAACGGTTCCCCAGGGCAAGTTCTACCCCGATTCATAGGGTCCGTGAGGTGGCATTGACTTGATGACAGTGAGTTTTGAATCTTTTTAAAGAGAATTTAACAGGTTACTAAAAGTTTATGATCAGAAAATATTAGATACAGTTATTTTGCCTGTAGAAACACCTCTTGTTAGTCATATCAGCAGGCATGTCTGTCTAGTTCAGCCATGCAGCCACTTGACCTCTTTGCTTGGGCAAGTGTTGCGAAATGCCCAAAGGACACTCAACCTTACTTGATCCCTGCTGCAGAAAGTCCAGCTTCGGTCTAAAGGTCTTGGTGTCGCAGTCTCTGGTATATCTGATGCCACTGCCACTTCCCACAGAGATCTCTCCTTACGGGTGGCTCATGCTTTTTGATTCTCTCTCTTTTGGCTTCTGAGGTGGCTCATTGAGAATGGCAAAACTGATTCAGGCCCTTCTTAGAATCCTCTGTACCTTATATGCATGCTTCTATCCAGTCCATTTGCTGGGAGTTCCAAACAGGGTAGAAGAGCCACACTAAGTAATTTCACTTCATTACAGCCTTGCTGGCTGAAAGTCAATGGGGCATAAAAATAATTATTGATCATGATAAAGACTATAGTTGTCAGTATGGATTACAACCTAATGTTCAGAAAACAAAAATCTTCACCACTGGACAAAAACCAGGGTCAATGGGCAAGACTGAAGTTGTCAGAGATTTCATTTTACTTCTGTTCACAATCAGTGTTCACGGAAGCAGCAGTCACGAATCCAAACCATGCACAGCGTTGGGGAGGGACATCTGTTGCACAAGATCTGGTTTAGGTGTTAAGGAACAAGATGTAATAATATTGACGACTAAGACGTACCAGTCCCAAACCAAGGCCCGTGAAAGCTGGCTGGTGGACAAGGACGACCAAAGAAGAGTTGATGCTTTTGAATTACGGGACTGTCAAAGAATAGTGGAAGCAGTAAGGCATGGCAGAAGAACAAACAAATCTGTCTTGAAGCACAACCAGAATGCTCCGTGGGGGCAAGGATGCCAAGACTTCATCTTAGGTGCCGTGGGCATATTATCCCAAGATACCCTAGAAAGGGACAGCATGCTTGGTAAAAGAGAAGGTAACTGGGAAAGTGGTAGCTCCTCCGAGAGTCAGCTGGGTCCGGTGGCTGGGACAATGGGCTCAATCATAGCAATGACCGTGAGGATGCTGCAGGACTGGCCCATGTTTCATTGTGTGCACAGGGTCATTCGTGAGTTGGAAGCAACTCAGTAGTGTCTAAAAGAACAACAACAACATGCACATACCTTTGGGAGGTTGGCCACAGGCCCCATACGCCAGATTCACAGCCCTACCTTCAATCCAACTCCCTTCACACATGCTCTGCGCCAGTCCTTTAGCGTTGGCTATCCCTTGGTGCATTTTTATACTCCCACATACAAAAGAGATATCATAGGATTCTTTTTGGTGTGCTACACATTTCAATAGCCTGGTGAGAAGATCAAAGATTCTTAAAACACCTCAAGTGTTTAGAAAGCGTGTGGGAAAATGGAATTAAGACAATTTCCCCTTGGAACTTTTTGAAGCCATATCATATATTCCCTACATCACGATAGGTTTGACTGTTCTATTGCATGGGTTTCAATAGGCGACCCTTCTGAAGTTTAAATGTACTCTCTTTTAATGTGCCCATAGGACCCCCTGGTGGCACAGTGGTTAAAACACTCAGCTGCTAACCAAATGGACAGTGCTGCATGGGAGAAAGATGGAGTGGTCTGCTTCCATATCGCTTTACAGCCTTGGAAATCCATGGGGCAGTTCTACTCTAGCCCATCAGCTCTCTCTCTCTCTCTCTCTCTCTCTCTCTCTCTGAACTGGAATCAACTCCCAGGCAGTGGGCTTGGCTTGATTTTTGTGAACATGTCAATAGCCAAGGTTAAATAATTTTTCTTTCTATGACTGGATCATCAAATTAGATATTACCCATTATTAAATTTCCTAATCTGTCTCAATTGCATATTATCACTAACATATACACCATCCTCTCTGGTACCATTTTATGACCAATAAACACAGGTTCATCGTATTAAAGTTTTTTTTTAATTTAACTATAACGCTGTGTTTAAATATGTAAGTGCCCCAGTAAGAAAATGTTAATTATTGTCAATCCAGTATAGGTTGACATCCTGTAGGTCCAGTTTTTGTGGTCCCCAACTTTGGACAGTACTTGATGCTTTTTACACAATTCTTCATCACGGGCTACAGATATCATTATAGATTTGAACTCTGTTTCTCCCAAGTCATAAGTTGTAATTCCTATATTTGTGGACAGAATAGGGCTTTTTCTTTGTTAGTGTACCTAGGGAGGGTGTATTTTAAGCCTATCATTTTTGAGATATAAAAGGAAGAGAAGGGTCACGGGATCAAGGAAGTAGAGAAAGGGGAAGAGAGAGAGAGATCTGGCCGTATGAGGATTGTCAAGTAACAGAAACCGAGAAGAGACAAGGATCTTCCTCCTGAGCTGACTGAAAGGTAAAGCCTTCTGTCAGAGCCGGTCCTCCGAATTCAGACTTCTAGAGGATTCTGGAAGAAAACACATTCCTGCATCCTAAAAACAGCCGGATTGTTCTTCGGCGGCAAGGATGGTTAGATTCCATCTCACATATTTTGGACTTGTTGTCAGGAGAGCAGACCCTGGAGAAAGACATGCTTGGTAAAACGGAGGTGGAGGGTAGGGGGTAGACAAAGAAGAGGAAGGCCTTTAAACGAGAAGGATTGACACAGTGGATGCAGCTATGGGCTCAGGTAGGAGGAACGATGTCAGGATGGCACAGGACTGGGCAAGGTTTCGTTCTGTGGTGCAGAGAGTCACGATGGGTCAGAACTGAATTGACGACTTCTCACAACAAAAACAAACACCCATGCTTGGTATTTCTGCTATAGCAGCACTCCATGACAGATTGAATTATATAAAAAATTATGTGGAGGATTATATGGAAAATAGCCCTAAATAACTTTTGGGTACAGAACTAAAGAATGGTTTCTTGACATAGTCATCCATTGTAGGCTTCAGGTCCACTGCCACCATTTTTCCTAAGCCGACCAGTGTGGTCGCTACATAATTTCTACAGCTTGAATTGTAGGGGTGTGTCTAGTCTGTCAATCAGGTCGGAGCCTGATGGTGCCTCCTTTGGGTATGACCTCCTCATTAGATGGTACTGGAACCTCCCCTCTCTCTGCCTTCACCTTCCTGTTAACCAGCCATGCTGAGACCAGGCTGAGACCAGTGGGAGTCCTAGGCATGCGCCCATTGCCATTGGATGCACAAGACTCTGTACGCACTGGCCTGTGATATTTCTACAATTGTGCATCACTGCACGTGGCTGCATGAGTCTGAAGAGGGACTTATGGACTAGAGTTGAGCTGGGATGTTCTTGATGTATAATGACTCCTTGATATAAAGCTTGTTGTTACACACATGAGTGGAATGTCTTGGGATTTGTTTCTCTAGTCAACCCAGCCTAACACAACCATGTGTTCTTTTTCTCTGAAGGTCACACTATATTTGCATGACCCTAAGAGCTTTTCTAAAAATGTGGTCACTGGGAGGGTCCCTAGAGCATATCTAGATTGGCCTACCTGCAGACTGGGTGCGGCTCTGGGTGGCTTTGGAAAAGGACTGTGCTTCCCACAGAGGCTGTTGCTATCCTCTGCATGGATCCCTGCACTTGGAAGGGTGAACTTCCGCCTGTCTTGATCCTGCCAGGGCCATTTTGTCTCCGTATCCATCAGATAAATCAGTCTGACTTACTGAAATGATTCTATCAATCCACTAGCATTTGTTTCAGATTTTCCACATGTCAGGTACATGGGACATATGGGCGATTTGTCTAATTTAACCTTCTAAGAGGTATATTCTGTCTCACAGTCTTACTTGTAAAATATGACAGTGTAAATTAACAAGAGGCATTAATCTATAAGAAATGTCTTCCTGGAAGGTAAACTGAGGTTTCGGGAAATGTCAAAAGGTGTTATCATCAGTCTAAATTCCTATTACTTGCATGTGGCTTCATGTACTTGGGAACTGAATGCTGCTAGCTCCCAAACCACCATTTGGTGAGCTTGTGTTAGAAAAACTTTACATTTTCAATTCATGTGGCCAAATTCCTGCTTTGATTCACACTCACAGTGAACTTTGAGGGTAAGGTAGAACTGGCCGGTAAGTTCCTGAGACTGTAACTGTTACAGGAGAGGAAAGCCTCTTTCTCTGGAGGGGTGGCTGGTGGTTTCCAACTTGCAGTCAGCAGTCCAACTTGTAACCCCTACATCACCAGGGTTCTTGGACAAACCTAGAGGCATGCATATTTGTAGGTTCTTAGCAGGAAATTTGTAACATTTAAACCATCCCAGGGAACTCTCTCTAAGACTAGGCCCAAAGAACAATGGCTATCGCTAAATACAATAAAAGAAACAATACATGAAGCTACCCACAAATATCATGAAGAGAAAGGAAACTTATAATAGAATGGAACCTTGGAGGCATAGTGGTTATGCGTTCAGCTGCGATCCAAAGGTCAACAGTTTGAAACTGCCAGTCACTGCTCAGCACAAAGACGGGGTTTTCTCTTCTGCAAAGAGCTATAGTCTTAAAAATAATTAAAAAAAAAAAGAGTTACAGTCTTGGAAACTCACATGAGACAGCTCTGCCCTAATCTCTAGGGTCACCATGGGTCAGCACCAACCCAATGGCAGCAGAGTTAGAGGTCTTTTTGTTATAATAGGAAGACTAGCAGGAAAGTGCACGTGCGATCTGGGCTATGACCAAGCTCAAAGAAACCAAACTCTCTACCACTGAGTCTATGCCAACTCATCGTGACCCTGAAGGGTACGGTTGAACTGCCTGTGGTTTCCTGAGACTGTGACTTCCTCTTGGAGCAGGAAGTCCTGTCTTTCTTCGTCGGAGCTGCTGCTGGTGGTCTCGAACAATTCTAGTGAGCACAGCCCAGTGTGTCACCACTCAGCTACCAGGGCTCCTTTGGCTGGTACAGAGAGCAGAATTATTGTTGGCCATCACTGAACCCATTTGGCTCATGATGACCCTAATGAACTGCCTCGTAACATTTCCTGCACTGCAGTACTTTCTGGAGCAGATTGCAAAATCTTATCTCTCCGTGTGACTGCTGGGTTTGAACTGCTAACCTTTAGGTTAGCAGAGAGCAAGTGCTTCTAGGAAAAGAAAAGGCTAAAAGGTGACAATGGTGGATGCTGAACCCACTACAAAGTATAAATAGTGGTTCTTGGCCAAAGCTCTGTGGGTAAGAGGATGAGGCAAACATGGTGGTTTCCACCCCCACTTTTCCTGAGCTTCTATGTGATCCAAGAAGAGTTCAGCTCAGGGCATGGGTATAAAATAACCAAAGCAACGAGGTCAGAGTCATTGCTAAACCTGTGCACGGGGAAGAGGCCATCTCCCCCCTCCCCCACCCCCCCGCCCCGGTCTTTTAGATTACTGGTCATGCAGTGCAGGCCTTGGTCAGCTGGCTCCGTGTGGGATTCTTTTATGCCTTGGTCATGGTTCTCTGAGTCTTGAGAACACCGGCCTGCGTTCCAAGCCATTGTTCTTGACACAAAATTGTGAATTGCTAACAGTTTTGTTTAAAAGTCTATAAAACGGTAACCGCATTGCTACATCTCTTGGGGCATCTCAAACACAATGTGGTTCACATATTTTATTTTTTCTAAAAAAGAAGTTCAGAGTTCTTGAATAAACAAATAAAGACAACTGGTGCCGTTAACAGGCTGAGTGTGACCACAGCTGTGTCATCTTGGTGTGTTTGGTGCTTTGGGCTGGGTTCCAGGGGAGCCGTTGTTTAGCAAAGAGGTCTCAAGTCTCCATCTACAATCTAGGTTCCAGTTGCTTTGCCTGAGGCCAGCTCCAGGCTGGCTCTCCCTCTTCAACTTGGAAGGATTTCTCGGGGAGCGGGCAGTGTGTGCATTTTGTTCAGCAACCTTCCCTATTAGCCTGTCTTCTCTCTCCGGCTGCCAACCGAACTACACACAGACAGCTGTTTTTATTTTGGACACTGAGAAGCCACCTCTCCTCGGGGCAAGGCTAGGGGCCCCCCATTTGGTGGAGTGGCCTCTGGTCTACCAGCCAGCGAGGGATGCCCAGTGGATGCTTCTGCTGCAGAAACCTCTGTCGGTATGCAGCTGGTGAAACAAGCTACTGGGAACGTTGGCCAAGCCAGGGGCATGATTCTGATTGAGGGGGCTGATCTCTGCATGAAAACCAGCTGGGCGCCTAACAATGCCTCCGACATAGAAGCTGCAAAGACCTGCCCCTTTAGGATCGAACAGATGGAGCCACCTTAATGGAAAAATAAACAAACAACCCAATGTGTTCCTTAAAAGGACATGCTCATTGCGAGGCCAGTCACAAGAGTGTCACAGCCACTACAGGGACTATATACTAGGACTTTTAACAGAGCCCACATGGCAGCCGACACAACACGCGAGTGTGACCGTTGGCTGTTCATGTGTCTTTTCCCGCTCAACCTCTGAGAATGGTCACTGTTACCTGCTCCAGGAATCCTTTCTGCTAACTTACAGGGAACCTGATGAAAGCTTTGAGGGGTAAAGTCCGAAAGATCATAGGTCTTCATTCATTATTTAGAAGGGTCCGTGCTTCGAGCAGCCTTAATGGTTACGTGTTGAACTGCAGACTGCAAGAGCAGCGGTTTGAAACCACGAAGGGCTCCATGGGAGAAAGATGGGGCTCTCTGCTCCCAGAGAGTGGCAATCTCTGGGACTCCCACGGGCACTTCTACCCTGTCCTGCAGGGCTGCTGTGCGTCGTGAATCTGGGCGATAAAACTACCAGTCACAAGTCCGTCCGTCTGTCCCTTTCACAGGCTGGTGGCCAAGGTTCACAGGGTGTTCAGGAATGTACAAAGCTGGGAAGGTCTTTTACTAAGCTTGGATCCGTGCATCACATTCACAGGCTTGGCTTCTTTTTGGCTGAACACAGCATCCTGAGGCTCAGCCGTCTACAGCCTCCTCCCCTCTGTGTGGCGATGATCAGAGTGGCATTACACAGCTTTTCCCTTTGAACTGCCCCTGCCAATTTGCTCCACCCTGGCACAAGGCTTGTAAGTAGATGGAAAGACTATTTTTGATGAGAGGGCTTAGCCACTTTCCCCGAACAGAAAGTCTTTCTCCTAACCGACTCAAAGAGAACACTCTTCACCTAAGAGAGTCCCTGCCCCTAGAAGAAGCTTCTTTTTGCAAGCTGCCATCTCTAGTGGTCAAATACAGAGCTCAGAGACCTGCAGGAATCACCCTGTGGCTGGCGTCAAGCACAGGGTCCCCCCTTTCCTAACTCCTGCCCCATTGTAGGTTGTCTCTGCTTGTAAAGAGCTGACCTATAGCACAATCCAGGCCCCATGGTTTCATGTGCCCAGTACACCAGCAACCCCATTCCACAGCGACAGCAGGGAGGGTCTATCTCTGCACACCTGCAGCTCGTTACTGGGCTCAAGGGGTCCCTGTGCCAGTCTCTGCTTGGTGAGCTGTTGGCTGTCCAGTGCAAGAGGATGTATCTTATTTGAGTCTTTTAAATCTAACTTTCATCTCTAGGACAATCATGCTCACTCCTACTCCCACTCACTGCCATAGAGTCGATTCTGATCCCCCAGCAAGCCGATTGGACAGAATAGAACTTCCCCAGTGGACTTCTGAGACTGCACCTCTTGATGGGTGTAAGACGCCAAGTCTTTTTTCTGCTGAGAGGCTGGTGGGTTCAAACGCCTGACCTTGTGGTTAGCAGCCCAACAAGTAACCACTATGCCACCAGGGCTTCTGTCTGGCTCATCACAGGTGTTTATAAACATTCCCGAATGAATACAAACAAGGAACATTTACATAGCTTTTAGACCTTACAATATACTTATACCTTATAATATATAATATACTGATATTACAATATACAATATACTGATCCCTTAGTCTTGGATTTGAGCTTTCTGAGAGTGCACACAGGATGGGTGACCAATGAAAAATGACCATTGGCAGAAATTTGAAGACACCTTTTGAGTGCAATGCATCAAGGCAGACTTTGTAATTGTCAAAGCAAAACACTGCCTCTTGAAGCACTCTACGGTGTGACTGATTCCACGTGATCCGTAGTACCTGGAATCTGATGTGCACCCCCCCACCCCTAGACATATTTACTTTCTGGCAATGGATGAAAGCCTTTCCTATCGAGGCCATCTGTGATTACAGGAGTAATTACGAGAGAGAGAGAGAGAGAGAGAGAGAGAGAGAGAGAGAGAGAGAGAGAGAGAGATTTCAGCTAATGATTTGCTTTCATGTTATCCATCTCTTGTGTGTGGCCATAGTTTCTGTGGTATTCAACATTCTTTTGCCAGGCACTTAGGGATACAGTGCTTCCCAGGCTGAAGCTGTGCTTATGTTCCATTGTGGAAGACGAGGAACAGATCAAACCTTCATATCAGCTTCCCTTGCTTGCATTGATATCAACTGGCAGCAGGAGATTTTGTAACAGGAGCCAAGTGTAATTACTGTCAATAAGAATCAATGACATTTACCCAGTGCTTGTGATAGGCCAAATGTGCTAAATCCAGAAAAACGTCAGCTCATTTCATTCTAATAATGCTTCGTGGTAGGCACCGTGCTACAGTGGCCTGAGAGGCACTGCGGCATGTCCACGGCCAAAGAGCTGTCCTCGAGGGCTACTCAGAATTGGAACTGACTCGATGTGGTAAGTGTGGTTAGAGTCCAGTCATGGGACTGGGATTCACTCCTAGGGGTTTTGAAATCCAGGCCTAGTGATTGATTCATAAGCCTGTAGTTATCACCTTCTAGAAGAGTATATTATCATAAACAAAAGCACTATTTTGCTTTTCTTAACTATTGTTAAGGGTGGATTGTGCCCTCTCAGAAGGTAAGTGGGAGTCCTACCCGTGGTACCTGTCACTGTGGCTGTTTGGGAATGGGGTCTTCGAAGATGTGTTCAGTTAGGGTGCTTAGGCGGAATAGGGCGTGTCCAAACCCAAGAGGAGGAGTGTTCTTCCAAAATGAAAGGAGACACAGCGATGGAGGGAGGACGCACATGTGAAGACAGATAGAATTAGGACTGACTTGTCTCTTGGCTAAGCCCTGGTGGCGCAGTGGTTGTGTGTGGGACTGCAGCCCACAGGGTTGACAGTTCAAATCCAGCACACGATTTCTGCTTTTCCACTCCCATAAACTGCATTAATGTCATAGAGCATCCATTCTCCCATTCCTTCACTCAGTGTGTAATAATATCTCCTATAACCTGGCTGAACTTTTAGCATTGAATTCTCAGAAAGGAAACACACAATTCTATGAGCTAATTTTGCTTTGGCTCATAATAACTTCTCCACCACTAAGAGTACATTTTTTTTTCCTCTAATGGTTTTATTGTCAAAAAGTTGATATCCGGGACTGCGGCCCACTGGGATGGAGGTTCAATTCCAGCTCCACAGGAGCAAAGGCTGGGCCTCCTACTCCCACCACCAGAGGGCAATGATGCCCCCCCCCCAAAAACAAAAAAAAGTTCATCTCATATCAGTGCTTGAATTTTTCTGATAACAAGTCTGCAGCCTGTTTTAAGTGTTTGGTTGCTAGTGTTTCCTTTTCTGCAAATGGCCTGCTCTTTCACTTTTTGCAAATGTATGTGGGCATGCACACCGAGCAGTAGCTGGGTCTGACGACAACCAGCCTCTGCAAAGGCCTTCTTCAGAACCCCTCATACATCTTCCACCTCGACAGACACAGGTAATCCAAAGGGACCCTCTGGGTGGCTCAGTTTGCACCCTACCACTGGCCAAGGGGTTGCTATTCAAACCCACCTTCTTCAATCAAGGAAGAAAGGCCTGGCAACCTGCTTCCAACAAGATTGCAGTCAAGAAACCCCCATGAGAAACCCTGCTCAGTAGCACACGAGCCTTTAATGTAAACTTTCACCCTTGAGGCGCGGCTTACATCAGGTATGACCACATCTCATTGTAATTCTGCTGCTGGAAAAGGCTCTAATGTTGACTGTGTGCTCATGAGAATGTATTTCTAGCACCTGGGAAATGGAGCACATCTTTCCTTCTTTCATTTCCACCTACATAAAAATATCTGTCACTGCACAGGTGATGAACTATATAGACAACGAATTTAAGACAAGTTTCTCATAGCTGTAATGTGTGTGTGTGTGTTTAAATTTACCCAGTGCAATACTGCTCTATAACAGCAGACATTCAATGACTATATAATTAGTCTGACTTTGAATTGTCTTGGTTATTCATCAAATGCCACTAAGGCAGTGGTTTTCAATGCCTAATGCCATGACCCTTTAAGATAGTTCTTCATGCTGTGGTGTAACCATGAAATTATTTTCGTGGCTACTTCATAACTGTAATTTTGCTACTGTTATGAATCAGGCGACCCCTGGGCAAGGATCATTTGACACCCCAAAGAGACCGTGGTGCACAGGTTGAGAACTGCCAGACTACGTCTTAGTTTTCACATTTCTACCAACCCAGAACTGGGCCTCAATAGAAAGGAAAGACTCAACTAGTGTATGATCTTTCAAATTATCATGAATATGCCAGATTCTTTCTGAATAGCTTGATGTTTCTGCTAAGTGGAAATCTTTATCAAAGAATTAATTGCTTTTTACATTTTATAAGTAGAACTGTTAATAATTTCTCATTTTTAGATAAGCCCCCTCATGGCACACACTATAATGCCACTGGAAGTTTTCTGGAAATCTCACTGTGCAGTACCTTGGCCATTGCCAAGCCAGGAACTTCCTCAGCACCGTGTGTGCACAACTGCAAAAAGCCCCACCAGGAGCCCCTCCGCAGTGAGCAGATTCACGTCATCCACAACGGCTGTGCTTGTTTCCTAGGGCTGCGGTAGCCAATTTTCACAAAGCGGGTGCTCATAAGAATAGAAATGTATCCTCTCTGTTCTGTAGGGAGGCGTTGGAATAAAGTGTTGAGTTTGAAGGACCCAAGCAGCATATGACCTTTACCACCCTTCAAATATGAAAATGAATGCACTTCCAGGTCTTTAAGGGGATCAGTAACACTACAGAGATCTGCACACCTTAGAACAAGCAACAACTGACAAAGCTCAGAGGGGTCAGGAAAGAAGGAGGAAGAGAATTGTGGGAAATAGGGAGGAGGAGGAGGAGGTTAAGGGATGTTACATTGTGGGGACTGCAATAACTGAGATGAGACAAAATGTGAAATTTGTTGAAGGGAGAATGGATTTGGTCTGTAAACCTTCACATAATTCACAATAAAACATTTAAAAAATTGCTGAGGGTGCAGCTCAATGAAATAAAATGGAAAAGCCAGAAACGGACTCCTGAAAATCTCATGTAAGCATACCAGGAAGCCACTCAGAAAAAAAGATGGTACTGGAGCAATGTGACATCCGCAAGTAAAACATAGCTCAATATCTCACTGTTTGTGCAAACAATGGTTTAAAATATATAATATAAAACAACATTTAGGAGAAAAACAGCAAAACTTCTGAGTCTAGGGCAGTGTTTCCCGGCATGGGTGATATCGCCGCCACCCCCACTTCCCTCCCAGGGTGGGTGCTGTCATAAGAGGGGGCGCAAAAGCAGAGACCTATACTCTATCCTGGATTATGGGCTATAGGATAAAAGGTTTTAATTGCCAGGGGGCACTGGATAATTTTTTTTTTTCTTAAAAGAGGATAGCAGATCAAGTAAGTTTGGGAAATTATTGTCTAGAGAATCAGTGACTTTTTTTCTTCTCTTAGATGATCTGATCTCCCTTCCGCCGCCCTCCCTCCCCTGCTATAATGGGCATGAATTATTTTAGTAATGAAAATACTCATTTCAAAATAAGCTATCCCTTCTTTTTCAACTTCACTTTGAAAATTTCTTCTGTGTCTGAGTTAGCTGCTAGGTCTCAAGGTACTTAGGAACACATCACAGACTCCCAATTTATGGGACTTTTTAGCTTTAGGCTGGATCTGTGTGTAACATTACATACATCCAGAAGAAAACACATAATAGATAGCCACACTGAATGACACTTGGCAAGAAAATCCCAGAAGTTATATTGGGGTTGAGTATTCATCGGCAAGGGGAATGGAATCATGATTCCAATCCTGAAGTAATGAATTTTTCTAATACTTAGTCCATTCTCAAGGCAGCTACACATAGGTAGATGTGTCCTGAGGACCAGGTAGGAATTCAGAGGAGTTGTACATGATTCCTCCTGAGGAACCTAAAATGCATAATAGTGATCATCTAGGAACTGCTCACTGCTTAAGTATAAATCATAAAGTTTGCTAGAAGGATTCCAGTGCATACTTGTGTGTGCATGGTTTTATTCCTAGCAAACTGTGTTGGAACATGTCAATGGAGCCAGCGAAGGCTGCAGACAAGCTCTCTCAGTCCTGCTGCACTGGGCTTTGTCAAGTTGGGCTGCCTTCACACAGATACACGGATCTAATCCAAACACAGACGGGTTTAAGAGCAGAACACGTGCTGACTCACTTAACCCTCGTAGCCCTGGTCTTCACAGTCAGGCACAGTCAAGGCATGCAGGGACCTTGAAGGATGTGCCCGCTGTAAGTATTTAAAGGAGATTTGACTCTAATCTTAAATTTCATTTATCTCACCCCACCCTCTCCCCAACAGCCTGAAAACACGCCGACATCCATCGTAGTAGTCCTGGAACTTCACAAACAAAGGACAAACTCCTCACCCAGCTTATGCCTTCAGATGGGACCTGGCCCACAGGCTCACATATTTCCTGGAATCCAAAACATATATTGGATGAAAATATGATTAGTTTCAGGGACCTCTGCTTTTGAATCAGGGCATTGTAAAGCTGAGAGGGTCCTATGTTTTCTGCCACACACCTATTTTTGTTAAGGGTAAAGTTTGCTCAGTGCTGAGATGTTATGAATTCTTAACAACAGCCAAAAATGAAGATTAAAGTCAGGTTAAAGATGCAACTATTTTAATACATTATTTTTTTGTTCTATGGGGAGACTAATTTTTTTTTCAAAATATATTTCTAAAACCACGAGGGAGGGGGAGTGGGAAGAGAGGGGAAATATGAGGAGCTGACACAAGGGCCTAAGTAGAAGGAGGATGTTTCGAGAATGATGGTGGCAACAAATGTACAAATATGGTCTGCATATACTAGATGTATATATTGATCGTAGTAAGGGTTGTATGAGCCCCCAATAAAATGATGAAAAATGTATTTATTCCTAAAACATACGTGACTTTTTAAATGATTTATTTTCAGTTCTGTGTCATTCAACAAGCTAGATAAAAACCTATTTATACCAACATTTTCAGTTATAATCCATCCTTCATATTGTTTCACATTATCAAGTATTTATGCTTTTTCTCTATCTTAATCACAAAAATGGAGCGTTGCTGGTGCTGTGGGTTAGGCACAGGGGGTTAACTGCAATACTGTTGGTTCAAACTTAACCAGCTGCTCTATGAGAGGAAAATGAAGCTATCTTCTCCGGCAGAGATTGACAGTCTCAGAAAACTAGTGTGGTAGTTCCATAATCTGGTGTCAATTTGAGGGGATTAGGAGTGAAGGGGTGAAGTCTTTTCTCCAATCAGATCAGAGACCTCTGGGTGGGACTGGCCTTCTTCTGAGAATTCTCGCAACTTCTGCATTTTCCTCATTGGAGGTGGGAGACACACTCTCTCTTGGCTTACTTCCTGGAGGACACTCTACTGACAAGACACCTGGAACTACAATAGTGCTTTAGCTGGAGAAGCCATGTGGAAACCCCTGCCAGTGCTGAGGTACTTCCAACACCCCTGGATCCAAAGACTTTCTAACCCATTGGCCTGTGATGTCCTGCATTCGGTGTCCTTGCATGTGTTTCATGAGTCTGAAAAGGGTTTTATAGACTGGTTTCGAACACATGGGCTAATATCGGACTTATGGGCTTGATCTAGACTGGGTTGGGATGCTTTCTTAATGTACAATAACCCTTTAAATAAAACACTCTCTTATACACATGAGTTTCTATGGATTTGTTTCTCTAGTCTACCCAGACTGATACAACTATACAGGATGTCTGTGAGTTAGCATCAACCCCGGGGAAGTGGTCTTGCTCTTTATTATAATAATAAACTTTGAAATCTGTAATGAAAATTTTAGATTACCGCTTTAATTTTTTTTTAATTTTTAATTTTTCTAAATTCTTTGGGAGTACACGAAAGTATATTTTTCAAGGGCAATCCTTTGAGGGAGATAGTCATATTAAGACAGCTGTGTCACAATTGGGACTCAGAAAGTTAAATAATTTGTCTTAGCACACACAGCTAGGTCTACAGCCATATCACCCTGAACACACCCGATCTTGGAAGCTAAGCTGGGCCAGGCCTGGTGAGCACTTGGATGGGAGACTACACAGCTAGTAAGGGTCACGATTAAGACCCTAACCTGAGCAATCTGGTTTCAGAACCTTAGCTCTTAACTACCATTTCTTTTGAAGGTTTCACATGATATTTACTCAAGCCTGAAATAGAATCAGAACAATGAATTTCTAAATGTAAGAAGTTATTCTGACTTAAGAAAAAATGCTAGAACAAACCTGGTGGTGGTGGTGGTTAACTTATGCCAAATGGTAGAAAATGACTAGTTTTCCAGTAGTCTTTGTCTCTTTTAACAATGCCAGAGAAGTTGTGATTTCAGTCATCTATGTATGTACTTCGAGTGACAGAATAACTTATGATGCCCACTGCTTGGGACTCTGGAAGGAGCCATGGGCTAACATGCAGTAAATGCTATCTTTAACACTGCATGTTTTCCCTTGTGACATCACTTCCCGCCCCATACTCTTTCCCTCATAAAATGTAGGGTGTTCTCAATCAAATTCCCCAAACTTGATTTATAAGGCATTTTGTTTGTGAGAGAAACGGGTGGACAGACAGGTAACACCCCACACAGGCCAGGTTCCGAGAATGACATTTTCAAACATTGCCTCACTTTAAAATGAATTGCAAGTCGGTGTTGCTTTGCAGACGTTTAACCTCTGGACCTAACTAAAAAACAAACTGATGTTTTCTTGAAATATACTCCACACTGCATGCGATGGGATGAAGCAGGCACGCTCCAGGATCCCTGGAGAGTGCACACTCTGGGGGACAGGCCTGGAGTCTCAGCACTGACACCCAGACAAAGAGCCACTAGGAGAGCAGTGGCCACACAAGATAGCCAAGTTCCTTTGGAGAAGAATTCTCTTTGATATCCAGGTGGCCCGAGGAGCCCTGGGTCGGCAAGAGTTACACTAAGTGCTTGTCTGCTAACTGGACGGTTGATGGTTCCAATCCACCAACGGCTTGGCAGGAGAAATCCTCGACAGTCAACTTCCAGAAATATTAATTGTGGAAACCCTGACCTGTCGTGGGGACTGACTTGGGGAACATGGGCTTTCATTCTTCCTTTGACAACTCACCGAGCCCTAAAGGTCTTGTGGTGACGCATTGGTCTGCAACCTGCAAGGCTGGCAGTTGGAAACCACCAGCTACTCTACGGAGGAAAGCTGGGGCTCTCTACCCCTGGCATTCACTAGGGCAATTCTACCTTGCCAAATAAGTCAGCATGGGATCAATAGCAGTGTGGTTCCCCGCCCCCCCCCACCGCAGAGTGTGGCAGAGGCACAGGCTATGAGGTTGCTGAAGAGAAGGTGGGGTCTGGGCACCTTTTTACAACCTGCCGTTCAGAAGGACCTAAGCTAGTCATGCAACTTGTGGTCTTGTCCTGCTCTAAAAGTCTATGACTTGGAAAATCTGAGATGGAACTGCTTTCTCTGAGTTTATGAGAAAATGTTACAAGGTAGGGGAATGGCCTCTTCCTTGAAAAACCACGATCAGCATGACTGAGTTCTGGGTTTGTGTTCCCAGCTGCCCTTTTCCAAAAGGTGTTTTCAATTATTTTCAGTGAGCTAATACTCCCTGGACTATCTTAAAGCCTGAGAAGAACACAAGATGACATGTGAAGCTTGAAGGAGACAATGGCAGACATCTGCCAACAATGGACCCGGCAGACAAAGGCGTCTCTGCCCTGGGCTGTTCTTCAAGTGGGGCTCACAGTGCAGCTGCACTGTCAGGGAGCTGCCCAGCAGCGAGCCCTCCCTGGAAAGCTCCCAGGAGGCACCCACAACAATGAAAGAGGGGAGGCAGGAACTTTGAGAAAATGTGAATAAAGTTTTTATGTGACTACACACACTGCTATTTTTTTATGGGAAAAACTGACCGGTTTGGGGGTGGGCAGGGGGTAAAGAGAGATGGATGCCTTCTACTTCCTATGCCCAGATATGTTTCACACTGGAGGAGGCTTTAGGGCTCATCTAACTCAATCTCTGTATCTCACCCATTGCAACGGAAGATGAGATGGCTAGCGAGAAGGTGAAAATGGAGACTAGACTATTGTTTTTCTTGTAGCAAGCCACGGAGTTTCCAGTCGCCTCAGCTGCATGTGAAAGTTAGACACTGCATAAGGAAGACAGGAAAAGAGTGAATGCATTTGAGTGATGGTGCAGGCAAAGGATGCTGTAAGTACCACGGATGGCCAGAAGAAGGGACAGCTCTGTCTTGGAAGAAGTACAGCCAGGATGCTCACTAGAAGCAAGGACGGCTTTTGACATCTTAGCAGCAGAAACTAGTTCCTAGAGAAGGGCACCATGCTTGGTCAAGGAGAAGGACACCATGCTTGGTCAAGGAGAAGGATACCATGCTTGGTCAAGGAGAAGGGCAGTGAAAAAGAGGAAGACCCTTGACCAGATGGAACAACACAGAGGCTGCAGCAATGGGCTCAAACGTAAGAACAACTGTGGGGCCAGGCAGGACCGTGGGGTGTTTCGGTCTATGGTTCACAAGATCACCATGTCCAAGCACCAACTTGCCAACACTTGATAGCAAACCAGGTCTACACCACGCTATCTACAACATTCTTCCAGGACGTCAGTTCCCTTCGAGGTTATCAAGGCACAGTGAATTACCACTTTATGCTAACTCAGTATTCCTGTAGAGAAGCTCTCTTTTTCCTCCAAGGGAAGCATGAAACCCAGGATCGGTGAGTCTATAGGGAGAGTGAGTCGAATAAGGGTGGTGGGACCCAAAGGAGACAAAGTTAAGGAGCCCATGTGGAAAAAGATCGTTTGGAAACGGATTGTGGTAATAATTGTACACGTCTACTTGACGTGATTGAAATATGGAATGATATATGCATTAAATCCCAATTAATTTTTTTAAAAAAGGAAGAAAGACATCAGTGTGATTCCATCTAGAGCACCCTATGAAAAAATCAATGTACTCAAACTCTGGTGTGGATGGAGAAAATTGTATAAAGCTAATCAAACCAAAGAAGATGACTACATCTTTGCCAAAAGAAGGAACAAACCATCTTAGAGTAAATATAACCAGAGTATTCCTTAGAAGTCAAACGGCAAGACTTGGTTCAGCTGGCTCCCTTGGCAAGGATTTTTTCACTTGGATAGAATTGCCCTTTTGTTTTGGTTTGTTTGTGTGTGTGTGTGTGGGGGGGGGCATCACTGCTCTGGTGGGAGTAGGATGTCCAGCCTTGCTCCTGGAGAGTTGCTGCTGGATTTGAACCATCAACCCTGTGGGCCGCAGTACCACACACAACCACTACACCACCAGGGCTCAGCCAGAATTGCACTTTTGTAGAGTCAATTCCTAGGTTACTTTCAATAAGTTATCAGCAAAGACCAACGATAAGTTTCCCATTATGGTTGGGAAAGGAACTTATCAGTGAAAATGAGGTAGGTTTCTGAGTTGGAGTGACAGAGTACCGCACTGAATAACACACTGAAACATCCCAGCATTTATGCAGATGGTATAGGGCCAGGCAATGCTTTATTCTGCTACGAATACGGGAGGCATGGATTGGCAGCGACTGACAACACCAATAATTCAGTTCTATTAAACTAAGGCATGATTCTTTTAAAACTGTTTTCTGCTTGATAAACTTTCTGCCTAATGAGAATATGAAGGAAAGGGATCATAACACTATTTCTTAAAGCTCTGATTTTTGTTAGTTCATTGCTTGTATAAAGTTACTCAAACCACAGAAGAACTTTAATGTTGAAGAAACCAGCTAGTATCATTGAGTGGGGAAAAACAACAACTGTAAAAATCAAGTAAGTTCACGGGATGGTTTGACTTGTGAAAATGCATTAAGCAAATGTCACTGAAGCCTAAGAAAACAGTAGGGTAAATTCAACAAAGGGAAGTGCAATCATACAAGGTATTCTTGTAGGAGCAAAGTAGACTTGTCTAGAGAGCTTATCTTACCTACGTTAGATACATTTTTAACCTGGGTTACTTTCTGTCAGGGAAATGACCAGTATTTTCTTTCTTTTCTTTTTATAAATCATTTATTGGATGGAGGGTGTCTTACGACTCTTACAACAATTCATACATCAATTGCATCAAGCACATTTGTACCTCTGTTGCCATCATCATTTTCAAAACATTTTTCTTTCTTTCTGCTTGAGCCCTTGGTATCAGCTTTTTTCTCTTCCTTTACCACCCTCCCCCCCTCATGAACCGTCGATAAATGATAATTATTATTTTCATATCTTACACTATCCACTGTCTTCCTTCACCCACGTTTCTGTTGTTTGTCCCCCTGGGCATATGTGTGTTATATGTCGATCATTGTGATCAGTTCCTCCATTTCTTCCTGCCACCTTTCCCCTACCCTCATGGTATCACTACTCCTATTATTGTTCCTGAGAGGTTTATCTGTCCTGGACTTTGTGTGTACCTGAATTCTTATCTGTATCACTGCACATGCTCTGGTCTAGCTGGATTTGTAAGGTAGAACTGGGATCATGATATTGTGTGTGTGTGTGTGTGGGGAGGGGTTTGAGGGAGGAAGAGGAAGCATTAAAGAATTAGAATAAGGTTGGATGTTTTGTTGGTGCTATACAGAACCCTGGCTGGTTTGTCCCTTCCTTGTGATCCTTGTGAGAGGATGTCCAATTGTCTAAAGATGGGCTTTGGGTTCCCACTCTGACATCCTCCCCCTAACTTGTTTCCACTGATATGTTTGTTTTGGATCTTCTGATACCTGTTATCTGATCCTGTTGACACCTCATGACCACACAGGCTGGTGTGCTTCTTCCATGTGGGCTTGTTGTTTTTCTGCTAGATAACTGCTTGTTTTACTTCAAGCCTTTAAGCAGATACTATATCTTCCAATAGCCGGGCACTATCAGCATTCTTCACCGCATTTGCTAATGCACCAATTTTTATTCCATGATCATGTTGGGAAGGTGAGCATTGCAGAATGTCAGATTATTAGAACAAAGTGTTCTTGCGTTGAGGGGAGACTTGAGTAGAGGCTCAATGATGACCTTGAGTAGAGAGAGGCCCAATAAGACTTTCAATGCTGGTCTTCATAAAGCAGTGATAAGGAAACTTTTTTATTTCATCCCAAATTACTTTCTCTCCAATCAAACCTAACCCACTGCTCTAAGGTTGCTTCTGATTCATGCAAGCTGCACCACAAGGATTTTCGAAAGGCTGTTCATCTTTATGGAAGCAGACTGCTATGTCTTTCTCCAGTGCAGTGACTGGGTTCAGAGTGCTGACCTCTCAGAATTGACAATGGAGCACTTAATCACTGTGCTCTCGGGGCTCCTGAATCCCACTTAGAACCAGCAAAACAATATAAGTGCTTCTGAGATGATGATATGAGCCAACTTCAAACTTCATTTTCATTTTTAAAAGTTGTTTTCATTGGAATATTTTAGAAACACATCTAAGTGGACAAAGTGCAGTCCACCTGTATGTGTATATACTGATGTCTATATATATATGTGATTATGTATTTTCAAGATTATGATTACAGGGCCAAATCCCTTGTGTACATAGAGTAAAATCACAGAAGTTGTGCTTATGAAGCTACACTGAGGCCATAAGGGTCCTGCTTTCCAGAATGTCACGTTGCCTTTCAATTATCAGTAGTTGCTCCGTTTAAGCAAACCACTGAGTCCCTGCAAGGCTTTCCTCATACTCTTTGAGTTCCTCTTTGTTCCACCAACACCCAATCCAAACCCAAGACCACTCCAAGCGAGACGGCAAATCTTTATGGAAGCACATAGAATCACCCCTCTCCCAGGAAGGAGCTTGTGGGTTTGAACTACTGACCTTGCAGTCAGCAACCCAAGGCTTAACCCACAGCAACATCAATGGTCCTCAAAGCGAACCCCACAGGCAAACATTTGTAAGCACCTTTGATTAGATTTTATATTTTGGCCCAACCTCCCCAATTTTGTTTGTCTTAGCTTATAAATATTGGCACACTTTTGAGCGTGTAACATGAGAACCTCCCCCCCAAAACCTGTACCTATGAGGAATAGGTGGCAAAGTGGTTATGTGTCGGGCTGCTAACTTCAAGGTCTGTGGTTCTATCCATCATGTGTTCTGACGGCGAAAGATCTGGCTTTCTACTCCTGGAAAGAGCCACAGCGCTCAGAACGCCCAGGGCAGATCTACTCCATCCCAGCCCGTGGGGTCGTTCTGAGTCTGGATCGCCTTGGTGGCAGTGAGTCTTATTTATCAGGAGGAGTGAAAACAGAAAGCCCCCTGGGGGTGTCGTGGTTAAGTGTCATCAGCTGTTTGAAACCACCAGCAGCTTTGCTTTCTACTCCTGCAGATAGGTACGGTCTCAGAAACCCATGGGGCCTTTTAAAACGAGCCACTCAAAAAGGCTGGCACGACAACGACTCACACGTATGTAGGAAATAAGGACGGAGCCGTCTTTTCACTGCAGGGCATGTGCAGAATGTCGATGTCTAGACATGTAACGAACGAGGTAAGCAGTGGGACAGGAGGTTTTCCTTTGAAATTGAATGTCCTTCTGTGGAAGTCCTGATGGAGCAGTGGCTATCCCGGGGGTGAGAACTGTAAGGTGAGCAGTGTGAACACTTTGGCCATTTCATGGGAGAAACATGGGGCTTTTGACTCCTGTAAAGAATTACCTTCTCCAAGACTCACGGGCACGGTTCTGTTTTGTCCCATTGGGTCCCTATGAGTCAGAATCAACTCTATGGCAGGGAATTTGGTTTTGATTTGGATCTTTCTGTTGGCTTGAAGACAGCACAGAGCCACACTCAGTACCATTGAGTCTGTGTCGACCCACAGGGACCCGACAGGACACGATAGAGCTGCTCTGTGAGTTTCCGAGACCCAAACCAGTACAGAGAGTTCTTGGAAGGCCCCAGGTTTCTCCCTCGGAGTGGCTGGAGACATAGAACTGCTGCTCGCCCTGTTGGATCCCAGCCCGACACAGAACCACTACACCACCAAGGCTCCTGGCCTGAGGGTAGTAAACACAACTCTAATACACGCATTGCCATTATTTTATGAAAGGATAAGACAAATTAACTATGATTTGGTAAAATGTTCTTTGTAAACCAGTTGTCAGCTTCAGGATCCATCATTTCTCTTTTGAGGATTGGGCACACAACCTTAATGCTTTTAAGCAACTGCTGCCGTAGAACTTCTATGGCAAGAAATCAGAAAAATGGAGATCTTCAAAAAATGCTACAAAGTTGGAAGCATACCTCAGTTAAGACCGATCATTCTGGTACTAGCTGCTGTTTATAATGTGACCTCGTCTTTCAGAGGAGATAAAGAAGTCTGTCTCTAAGTAAATATATGCTTCCTAGCTTTCTGCTTTTGAAGGCGCTAGCAAAAAGAACAACCAAATCTGGGAGGGGAAAATGCCACGATGATGATGTGTAAAGCAATGGTTCTCAGAGTAGTCATTCCTCAGAATCACCAGAACAGCTAGTGAAAACATAAATTACCGGCCTCGACGTTTCTAATTCCTAAGGCCCAGGGTTCACTCTGAAGTCTGCATGTTTTAACCAGTTCTCACCCTATCTGATATAGTGCCCGAGGGAACTGAAAATACCACTGGGGAAGAGCTGTTTCCTTAGAGTAGAGTGGGCCTCAATGACATAAAAGGCCTAACTTTCTGGTCCTTCATGTGCTGACGAGGCCTGATTCACAATGAAAAGGGGCAGCCGCACATATCCATGAATAAACAGAATATGGGAGGTCTAAAGGTAGATATCCTAGGTGTTTGTCAGATGAAATGGATTGGTATTAGATATTTTTCACCAGACAGGATGGTCTACTATGTCATAAAGAAACAAAAAACAAATCCAAACTCACTCCTCGTGAGTCAGTTCTGACTCACTGATATTCTTTAGGGCTGGGGTAGAAGTGGCCCTTGGAAGTAGGCGTCTTTCTCCTGTGGAGCGGCGGGGAGTTCGGAACTGCTGACGTTGGAGTGAGCAGCCCAACATACCACCATGATGCTACCAGGGCTCCCCTGCCGACTGGAAAAGACCCCTATGTGTGCGCTTTCTAAAGAAAGGTAGTCGAACAAAATGGGGAAGACATCAAGCAATCCAGTTGACACAGCCATACAATTTTGCTGAAGATAAATGGAACACAGCTGCAGTGGTCCAGCAACAAGGAACTGCTTGAAACTCGAGCCAGGTTCAGACAAGGAGAGTGGAAGAGTGATGCTGCTGCCGACACCAGATGGATCTTGGCCAAGTGCAGAGACTACTGTAAGGAGGTTTATATCTGTCTTGCTGACTATGCAAAGGCATTTGGCTGTGTGAATCATAACAAACTATGGATTACATTTTAAAGAATGAGAATTCCAGAACACGAAGTTGTGTTCATGCAGGACCTGTACAAAGGTTAAGAAGCAGTTGTTGGAAAATACCAAGGGGTACCACCGAGTGGCTTATGCATAAGGGCATATCTTTTCATCATACTTATCTAATTAGTATGCTAAACAAATAACCCAAGAAGCTGAACTACGTGAAAAAGAATACAACATCAGAATTTGAGGAAGATTCGTTTGCAAACTACAATATGTAGATGATACAACCATGCTTACTGAAATCAATGGGACTTGATATTTTACTGATGGAGATCCGAGACTACAGTCTTCTGTATGGATTACACCTCAACATAAGGCAAACAAAAATCCTCACATTTTGATAAATGGAGAAAAAATGGAAGTTATCAAGGATTTAATTTAGATCTATAATCAACGTCTATGGAAGTAGTGAAGAAATCAAGATTTGGCAAATCTGCTGTACAAGGTCCCTTTACAGTGATCAAGAGAAAAGATGTCACTTTGAGGTTGAAGGTGTGTCCGACCCAAGTCTGGTATTTTCAGTTGTTTCATATCCAAGGGAAAGTTGCATAATGAATGAGGAAGACCAAAGAAGGTATTTCTTTGGACAATAGTGGTGGTGAAGAGTCGTGAATAAAACATGGTCTGCCAGAAATACAAATCTGTCTTAGAAGAATTACAGCCCTAATGACTCTCAGAAAAGAGGATGTTGAGACTTCCTCTCATGGATAGGGTTATGGTCTCAGAAGTAACCTGTCCCTGAAGGACATTATGTGTGGTCAAGGGAGGGGGAGTGAAGGGCAGGAGTGTGCTCAGTGAGACAGACGGAGTGACCCGGAGCCTGCACCGGCGAGCCCAAGTGCAGCGACGACTGTGCGCATGCGCTGTGCTCGACTCTCCTGCACTGTGGGGCTGCTGTGCCTCAGAACCAACTCACCGTGAACAAACAATAACAAGAGCAGATCCCCAGATGGTGGGGATGTTGAAAACAAGCCTATTTTGAGAATTGCTCATTTCAAGATCCTTTGGCAATTCACCGGCTGGTCAAAATGGGGGAAGGGCTGGGAGCTGGGGGAGAGCAGTGATACACTGATGCCCCTGCATGGTTGCCTGGTCACAAAAAAACTACCTAGCTAAATCTGTTACTGTCAGTATCCTGGAGAGTCTGCATTGAAAGCAATGAATAAAAACTTCCTGTGAATCGTTTTTTGAGACACTTTAGACCTTGTCTGGTACTGATGGCTACCAACATGTTTGACCCTGAGCAAGTAAACCCCATACATAGTTTTTCATTGTTTTACATTGCTGCTAAAGGCAGGAATCACACGTCATCATTTCAATAAGTACAGCTAGTGAAACGTATACATTCCAAATTACTTGATTAAACTCGAACTTTTTTCTAAACATTAAACAAAACCACAAGGGCAAGAGTTCTCCAATTATTCTTCTTTAGAAACCACAAAGCTAATTCTACAGATTCTGGAATGTACAATAGGCCAGTCTTGCAAAACAAACTCCAGGGGTGAATTATATCTCTTCAAACTAGGTGGGGTCTTAAATCAACAAAGATAATAAGTCTTTGACTATCATGCTGACTAGCAGTTTCTGTGACATTTATAGACCTCACAGAAACAGAAACATGCAACAATAAATTTAAGCAGGGGTAGTTAAAAAAATGGGTGTGTCTATAAAATCTCCCTAAAGAAAATTTGCTGGAACTTGACTATAACCCCAAAAATGTCTGCCCTGTGGTACCCATATTCCCACAGTTACATTCTTTTTATCAGGCCTGCAAAGCTAGATTATCCCATAGCTAGATAGTAGGGGCTGCAATCTTTGAGAAAGTCAATGGAAATTAATAACTTTCACTTGTAGAAGAGAATTAAAAGAAAAATTACCTAACTACCAGTGTGACTGTCATGCTAATAAAATCAAACTTAACGGAAGTAGACTTCAGATAAACTGCAGACAGGTGCAAAGGCCCAGTAACATGAAACTCTCAGCCCTAAACCCAATCATCTTAAAGAAAAGAAGGAAGAAGTTATTCTCTAATCCAGCTACAAAAAGCTCTTTGTACATAAATATACATGGGAGATGATGATGTTGCCAGACAAGTTGTTAAACAACTCATAGTAACCCCTTGGTTAACAGAACCCTACATACCCTACATACAACTGCCTGATCCTCTTCCATGTTCACAATCATTGGCATGTGTGAAGCCATCATGGTAGCCATTGTGCCAATATATCTCATGGAGATTCTCCCTTTCCTCGCTCCCGCTGTCCCTGCACTTTAAAAGCATGGTGTCCTTCTCGAGGGACTAGGCTCTCCTGATAATAGACCCACTGTCTGAGATATAAAATCTAGCCATCCTGGCTTCTAAGGCACCTTGGGGCTATACTTCTTCCATGACAGATTTGTTAGTTCTTTTGGCAATCCATGGTACTTTCAATATTCTTCTTCAGCAGCATTATTCGAATGCCTCAATTCTTGTCTACTGTGGAAGATAAGGGTGCTAAGTCACCAAACTCTTCTAAGAGAGTCAAGGTTAAAGGTGCCTTAAGGACATGACATTGGGCTTTCAGAGATACAGTTAGGTTTCCATGGGCATCTACTATATAATAGATATATAGTATATAACCTTTTTTATATGAAAGGTGAGCCACTACTCTCTATCTTTATTGCTGATTAAAATAATAAGGAGAATCTTCTTTAATTGTATTGAGGGATTGACATTAGGTTAACCCACAGATGGAAAATTATAAAAACAGAAACAAAACAAAAAAACTGTAAATTATACTAGAAAATCTTCATCTCTTGAAAATTCTGAGGCCAGAAGGACATTGAGGTAGGGAAGTCAGGTGAAATTACTCGGTGTGGCTCTTTTAACCATAGTGCTAAAAAAACCTCCCCAAAGACTGGGTGGAACCATGCCATCAAGGTGCAGACCGCTGTTGACTTGAAGCCTGGTCGGGTCGATCATCCTGTTGGGCATAGGGCTGAGCTCTCACCGATGCACATGGAGGAGTCCCAGGACCCTCAAGGAGGAAGGGCCACCAGGCATGGTGGAGCAGGCATGAGGACCCTGCCTGAAGTGGGTGGGAGGCACCAGAGGCTGCAGCTCTGGGGTTGCGACAAGAGAGTGGAGGAGCAGCATCTAGTCTGTGGGCAGATTGGTGAGCAGGCTGCCTCACCATTGATCCAGCAGAGGCCAAGGGACCGCATGGTTTTATAAGCCACAAAGAGAAACATGCCTGCCAGCCTGCTGGGGAAAGGCCCCATGACAAAAGAACTGTATCCTTAATCTTTGGTAGCCTGTCAGATTCCCTCATAAGCCCCATAATCACAAGTCGTCTTTTCTGAGTTCTGTGTGGCTATTGCCACAAATACTCCAACTCAGTAAAGTGTTGTGAGTGGAATGGGTGGTGTCAGAACAGGGTAAAGAAGAAAGGAGGGCAAAGGTTGTCTGATCTCTGCCTCCCAGAATCCTTTTGGGCAGATGTAGAGGTTGGTTCTCCTTTTTCTTGAATAGCCAGACATGCCCATTTCTTCAGGAGGAGCTATTCGAAGAGAGGGCTGCACCAACATCTAAAGTCCTGAAATCTTTTCCTAAGTTTAAAGGCCCTTGCAACCAAATAAAAAGCCAAAGCCACAGCCACCCCGCAGACCATTGTTGGTGAGCAGATTCTGATAAACAATGAGACCAGGGAGCTGCTTCAGGATGTTTCCAAGGCTGCACATCTTTACTGAAGCAAGCTGGCATTTCTTTCTCCTGGTCAGTGGCTGCTGGGTCCCAACCACTGATCTTTTGTTTCATATTGGGAGTGCTTTAACCACTGTGCCACTGAGGCGCTTCAAGACCATGGAGCTCCACCAAAAGAGGCAAGAAATATTAGCATATTTAGAAAGTGCTTAGACCATCCATCACCTTCTGCATACATGATGTTCAACAGACATTTATTGACTAAAGAAGGGCAGAAACATGTGACTATTAAATAATACTTGGGGTATCAAACCTTTTTTTTTAGGATACCATATAAATAGACATACTGAAAGTTTAAAATGCTGGTGAGCCCCCAAATCTGGGATTTACCCTGGTATTAATTTTTGTGGCTAAATGTGAGTACAGGTATCTAATGTTTGGGGTATTGATAGTATATCAAACAAAATAATGGAATCCAATGGCAACCCAGAAAGATTTGGAAGATGGTTCCGATTGTAAACCCTTAGAAAAATTTAAACAACCAGATGTGATGTTTGCTTTATCTCTCAAAATGTAATAACCAGGCATGATATTTGCTATGCCTTACAAAATTAAAACAATTTTTGTTTTGCTAGCATGATAAAATACTCTTGATTTCCTTTTTCTTTTTTTTTGGGGGGGGGGGCATCAATGCCCTCTGGTGGGAATGGAGGCCCAGCCTTGCTCCTGGAGAGCTGCTGTTGGATTTGAATCGCCAAGCCAAAGGGCTGCAGTCATGCACTCAACCAGTATGCCATGGGGCGTCTGAAAATCTTTTTTTATGAAAAATCAACCCCCTTGAATTTTCATAAACTATAAATTAGATCTTTCATCAGGTAGTAACCATTACAATTATGTCAATGAAACCAAGGCATAAAGAACTCTACATTGGGGGGGAGGGGGTGTCCATGGGCAGGAGGGAGTAGGAGAAGGCGTGAATCCATTACAAGGTTGGATATATAGCCGCCCTCTCAGGGGGACGAATAACAGAAATGTGGGTGAAGGGAGGCAATGGACTGTGTGAGACGCGAAATAATGACAACAATATATAATTGATCATGAATTTACGAGGGGATGACAGGAGAGGGAGGGCAAAAAAGAGGAGTTGATACCAAGGGTCCAAGTATAAAGAAAGTTTCAGAATTTTTGATGGTAATATACGTACAAGTGTGCTTAATACAACTGGATTATGGATTCTCATAGGACGTTTATGAGTCCCCCCAATGAAATGTTTAAAAAAAAAAAGAACCTCAGGCTGAGCCCCGGTGGCGTAGTGGTTGTGCGCGGGACTGCGGCCCACTGGGACGGAGGTTCAATTCCAGCAGTGGGGCTGGGCCTCCTACTCCCACCACCGGAGAGCAGTGATGCTGAAAAAAAAAAAAAGAACCTCATATAGTAAAAACAAAATCCCCATTTAATCATCTTAGAGTTATCAAAACGGTCCCTCTTAACAGTATTCTCTTCTCAGCTCCAAGCTATAAATAGGGTAACTCCCATATTGTTCATACAATCAACAATGTCTTAGCTTTGGGCAATTATACATCCTCCTTGAGAGTCAGCATGAACGAAACTCATTTTCCCCAATCTCTATTTTTACCCTCCCTTGCTATGACCGATGAATCCATTGCGTTCTGTGTTAGCTCGGTTCTAGGTGATGACTGTGGTAGTCTGTGGTAGTCTAGGTGAATGACTGACTGTGGTAGCTTTGGGGGGCAGAAGACTCACTTATTCTGCCTCGGGGAAGTCTGTTCTCACTCCGCTCATGTCAGTCACCCTTTTCTGAAGTATGCACGCTGCTAATTAACTTTTTGCCCTCTGAACTCCTTGA